>JAGFPH010007784.1:30969-50680 GCA_018207615.1 Philaenus spumarius | reverse complement strand
CCCCCCTAAAATTTTGAATTTATTCAAACCCTTTCTTAGTGAGCACCTATGACCCTAGAGGAAGCTACATACCAAATTTCATTCCAAACCGTTCGGTAGTTTTTGAGAAATCGTGATGAGTCAGTCAGTGAGTCAGTGAGTCAGCGGGTTTTAGCTTTTATATATATAGATATATAGATAGATACAGTAACAATAAACTTCGTGAGCATAAACACTAATGCATGTTCAAAATATGGGTCATGCGCATAAAAACACATAGGATCCGCGGGCACTGTTCGTGTTATATATTATAGTTAAAATAAAAATGTTTTCAATGATGTATCATCCCCTGAAGTATGAATAATAAAAGTTTTTATTTAAGCACACGCAAAGGAATACATTTTATCATTTTCCAGTTCTATTTACATTTATTTAAACTTCTGTGCCTGACTTTAAAAAGCAAATATAAGAATTCTAATTAATTATTTTTAATGAGAGAAGACTGAGTTTAGTGTTTGTTAACTTTGAACGCAAATGCTCGCAGAACGTTAATAAAGATAAAATAGCAGAAGAGAAATTCAGTAGTATCGTTCTCTGCCTATCATTCGTTTATAATAGTGACTAATTACGTAGTTGATAATAAATTAGGCTCTAACAACAGTTGTCGTTTTGGTTATTACAACAGGCCAAAAATCACCTTAAGGGTTCCCAGTAAAACCTGAAGTAAAAATATCAAACTCAGTGTGCGATGTATGCTAAGGTTCGGCGTATGCTATTGAATTTGTAAGACGCTCGAGAGCGACTAGAATATCGTTTTTAATTACTTGCTTTTTGTTAATTTCAATCTTAATGTTTGCCATACACTTTCAATACACGCTAAAAATCCCGTTTTCACCATTAAAGTTTCCAGTTTTTTTGAAATGTATTCAACATCTATGAATTATTATCTGCACATTATTGCATGTTGTTTTGACATAAATTGAACGGTTGACCAGGATTTACAGTAAGATAAAACATAGAAGTTCATGTCAAAGTGTTAAGCTTTTGATCCAAATCAGATGTTTTATCTATAATGGTCGCGTGTGAAGTTCGTTTGCAAAGCCTCTAATTTTGTCCATATTTTTTATGTTTTCAATTTTTAAATAGCTAAATATTTCCAGAATAAAAATCTGGAAATTGGTTGACCGTGCAGGCCAACCCTAGAACTTCCCGCTTAGTTAGAATTTTAAACGCTTAAAAATGAGTTTATTTGTTAAAATACCAAAAAACGAAAATTTGTGAATTTTTAAAGAACGATAACTTTTGAATGCGTCGTTCGATTTTCATTTTTAAAAAAGCATTCTACGTAGTTTTTAAAGCACAAAAATAAAATGTACAGGTTTATATTGATTGGTTGAGAAATCTGGAACATATGTTAAAGAATACCAAAAAACGAAAATTTGTGAATTTTTAAACAACGATAACTTTTGAATTCGTCGTCCGATTTTCATTTTCAAAAAAGCAGTCGACGCAGTTTTTTAAGCACAAAAAATGTATACATGGTTTTATTATGATTTTTTCGCACGCTTTAAAGTTATTTTTAAAAAACATAAAAATTCCAAAAATAATTTAGGTTATTTTTTAAATTTCTTCGGATTGGCTCGATGGATTAACCCTCAAATCTAATCAGATCTAAGTTTTGATACACCCTTTCGAATGACATGTCGTAGAATTCAATCGGTTGATTCGTTTTTGAGAAACTGTACGACAAAAATGTATTTACACACATACATCCACACACACACACACACACACACACACACACACACACCCACACACACACACACACACACACCCCCCCACACACACACACACACACACACGGTCGGACATCTCGGCGGGAATAGTCAGAATGGCTTCCTGGGACCTCAAAACGTGGAGATTTAATGAAAACTCGACTTTCGAAAATCGGACCGAAATCAATAACTTCCCTTTATTGGTAGCGGGAAGTTAAAAAGTAGCCTTTTTTAATCTGTGATAAGTCCTATACGTCCAAATTAAAATGTCGTTAAAACTGGTTTAGCCATTCCGGATATTAGCCCGGACAAACAGACAGACAACAAATAAAATTGCAAGTTTAGGTTTTGGTAAAGTGTAACTAACCATATGAGCTTAAAAAAAGTATTTATTTTGAAAACATAGACATACACTTAAATTGTAGTAAATTACAAGTGAAAAAACATAGACCAAGACCGGGAGTTGAACCCGGGACCTTCATGTTTCCGTCGTGATGCTCTGCCAACTGAGCTACCCTGATCGCTCCAAATATTGATCTATGCTTTCTCACTTGTACGGTTTTACTGAAATTATAGAATTAACATATCAAGTGAGATAGCATCGAACAATATTTGGAGTGATCAAGGTAGCTCAGATGGCAGAGCATCACGACGGAAACATGAAGGTCCCGGGTTCAACTCCCGGTCTTGGTCTATGTATTTTCACTTGTAATTTTCTTAAATACCCCTTGCTGAGGAAGTGTGTAAGCGGAAAAAATATTTTAAAAAATAAATGAAATACTTAAATTGTATTTGTATTTATTTGTATCGATGGTGCAACTATGTCGTCCTGGTATTGCACAATCTTTCTTTTTTGTCGAAGTATATTTTATTTGCGATGTATTTGTGAGAATTCCTGATTTGGATTGTAGCTAGTGACCACTTGTTATTGGTAAGGATAAGAAGATTATGTTTTTGTGCACAGTTTTAAACATTAGTGTTGATGACCATCCGTCATGAAGCTTTAATTTAAAATGTAAATAATTATGTCAAATTTTTCGTGAATTTGTAAGAATAATGAAACAGTACAAATTCTCTCAGAAGTAAAAGCATTTTAAAAACGCGTCGCAACGTCAAATTAGCCAGTAATACAAATAGCTTTAACTGAGAAACTTATAGCTGATGCAGTTGTAACTTGATAGCTGTAGGTCAACGATTTCGTCGTTGGATTTGTATTCATTTAGTCTAACGAACTTAAAATATTATCGTATCTGTGTCATTTTTACAAATAATATTTTTCTTAGGAGAGTGCTGACACTAGTAAGGAAATAAAAACTCTATATTAAGCATTTCAGACTGTTATTCAGACCATTGCAAAAAAAATATTATATTTGGTTTTTATTGCAATTTGACATATGAGTTGGAATTGGTAATTTTTTTTTCAAATATATTAAAGCACATTTTAACTGTTTACATTTCTACAGCACGATATCATTCGTATAAAATATATATATACAACTAGCTGACCCGTACGGCGTTGCCCGTGGTGGTTGGTATTTTCAGTGTTTTTAACGTAATTTTATTCTTTTTAAGTGTTCAGTCAGTGAGTGGTATTTGGCTTATATATATATATATATATACAGATCTTAAATAATAAAAGCACTACTGTCATAATAATAAAAGATCTGAAATTATGATTTTAGTAACTTTGATCCCCCCAAACCCCTCCTAAAATTTCGAAATTTTTCATACCCTTTCTTAGTGAGCACCTATGGCCCTAGAGGAAGCTACATACCAAATTTCATTCCAATCCGTTCGGTAGTTTTGAAGAAATCGTGATTTAATAACTTTGATCCCCCCAAACACCCCCTAAAATTTCCAATTTTTTAAAACCCTTTTTTAGTGAACACTTATGGTCCTAGAAGAAGCTACATACCAAATTTCATTCCAATCCGTTCGGTAGTTTTGAAGAAATCGAGATTTAATAACTTCGATCCCCTCAAATCCCTCTAAAATTTCGAATTTTTTCAAACCTTTCTTAGTAAGCACCTTTGGCCCTAGAGGAAGCTACATACCAAATTTCATTTCAATCCGTTCGGTAGTTTTGAAGAAATCGATATTTAATAACTTTGGTCCCCCAAACCCCCCCTAAAATTTCGAATTTTTTCAAACCCTTTCTTAGTAAGCACCTTTGGCCCTAGTGGAAGCTACATACCAAATTTCATTTCAATCCGTTCTGTAGTTTTTGAGGAATCGTGATGAGTGAGTCAGTGAGTGAGAGAGTGAGTAAGTGGTAATTCGTTTTTATATATATAGATATATATGAATATCACTGTTACTATTTGAATCCATACATTTCCCACCAAAATAGTAAAATAGATTTTAGTAGCAATTTTTCTTTCGGATAAATTTCTCATTAATAACAAGCTCCATGGCTCTGATAAGCAGTAGGCCTATTATAATACAGACCCGCTTTACGAGAATCCTTCTGTCTATGAACTTAGCAGTGATTTAATTGGAGTTTTCATGACTCTTCATGGAAAGTAGTTAGTTTCGTTAAAAGATGACAGCAACGAAAGTGATCGCTTCCCAATTTCAAATGAAGAGCGAAAGGGAAACGATCAGTTGGTTTTCCATTGCTCTCATTTAGTTTCTTGTTTGCCCACCAGGAGCACTAATGTTTCAACATACCTTAATTTTCAGTCAATAGTAGTACTTGTTTTTCAAAGTATGGCTACATGTTTCGCTGCCGCATACAGCATCATCAGGCCAGCCAACAACACTAATACTAGTCCATTGTTTACATAAACATCACATACATAACAACACAATAAACAAAAATAATTGTGCAGATATAGCACTTGTCAAAAATAAAAAATAAAAATTGTTCTAGTTCACTATACTTAGGCCACATGTTACTTCACTGAGTTGTACTGGGAGACTGCTACCTCAGGTATTCCTTATCAGATTTGTACCTTTGGCCTTATTCTGAAGTTCAAAAATTAAGTCATATATACAATTGGAAGTGAAATTTAATTTATCATTTAAAATGTTTGAAGGATTAAACTTTTGGTGCTTATAAATTTCCAATTCTTCCATTATGTTCAATTTGTGTCCTTTTCTCATTTTGTGCAATATGGTCAAGTTATTCTGTATATTGGTGTAATTGTGGTGGCTATCTATTAGATGTTCTGCATATGACGAATGGATTGAATCTATATTTCTGCTATTGGGTAAATGTTCTTTAAAGCGAGTTTTAAAAGATCTACCTGTCTGACCGATATATTGTTTCTCACAATCATCACAGTGGAGTTTGTATACGCCTCCATCTAAGTACTTATCTTGGGTAGGTTTTGGGTGTTTTAAAAAACGCTGTAGACTGTTATTGGTTCTGTGTGAGATACAGTATCCGAGTTTTTTAAATATGTTGCGGGTTTGTTTTTCAAATGGTGGTGTATAATGTATTTCATTTTATTCTTGTTACCACCATTCCCTTCTTTGTTGATCGAAGAAGCCCTAAGTTGTTTCCGTTTCTTCTTTATTTTATGGATGCATTTGTCAACTATGGAAGAGTTATAGCCGTTACATTGTGCTATGTATTTTATTATTTTGATTTCAGCGGTAAAATCATAATGTTCCATTGGGACGTTCAGCGCTCTATATACCATGCTGTTGTATGCCGCCATTTTGTGTGACTCTGGATGTCTGGATGAAGCGTGTATGGTGTGATTAGTCTGGGTAGGCTTCCTGTAGATCTTGAAACGGTGTTTATTATCTATTTTACTAATGTTTAGGTCCAGGTAATTTATATTGCCGTCAATTTCTATTTCACTTGTGAACTTGAGAGAAGGGTGTATATTATTGAGGTATTTGTTAAAGTTTGTTAACTGTCTTGACGAGCCATTAAAAAGACATAGTATGTCATCTACATACCTGTGGTAGTAGATAATATTTTTCTTGAATTTGTTTTTTGCATTCATTATGTTTTCATTTTCTATGTGGTTGACTAATGTTTCTTTCCAATTACAGTGACTAGATAGAGACAGTGTGGCCAAGTGAGGTCTCTTTTACTATTGGCCGGCAGCCATGTTTATCCTAAATTCTTATCTGTTTCTATTATATTTGTTAAATTTTTTGCACGAAAAAAACAGAATACACTTTTTAAGAAGAAACACAGTTTTTATTATTTAATTTCAATATAAATATCAAACTGTATAACAATTAAATCGCTAGTTTTTCCCTTTATAAAAAAAAAACAAAGAGGTAATTTCTCTTATAATTACAAAGAGATATAACACTAATTTTTACATTATAATTCTGAGCAGATGACATTACTTTTAGGAAAAACATGGCGGCCACTTTCATGTGGCCACACTGTCTCTATCTAGTCACTGTATTTCCAATGCATTTTTTGTCCGTTTAACTTCAAGCTGGTTTTAAATTGTTACTGTCAAAACAAAAAAACAAATTTTTCTATTGTATTTACGTTTGCAAAAATGACTTTAAATGTCATGAAAGATGGAAATCCCAACTTATTGTTGCTGAATGATACTACAAAGGATTCAGTTTGAAGAAAAGTACAGTTATCAAGAAAATTTTTCTGTAGGCCTATGTAAACAGTTCAGCTACTACTGTGTAGCATCCTAAAGCTACATAATCTTATTTTCTTTCACTTAATTATAGAAATCCAATTCGGCTACTTCCCTAACTTCTATACTCGTCCTAATCTTAAGTAAACACTCACTCTGTCTTATCTGAACAGCTGCTAGTTCTATGTCAACCTACGTCACAGCCTCTGACGTTTTCTTTAGTCCGGACTCTTCCTATTTAGAAGTTTCTCGAACAGTAGGACACACAAAGTAGGTCACGTCTGATATCTTCCGCCGAAAGTAAACGTGCTCTCTTGCCGAGTTTAACTCCGTCTTTACATATTTTAGCAATTAGTGTCAATCCAGGTTAGTGAGATTAAGTTTTTTTTTAATTTGTATTTCTTTTCTATTCAAATCATTAATCTGAGTTATGCATAATAAATCAATCTTTTGTTTAACCTTAAGACCATGTATTTCAAAGTAGCCGTTTGGTTTGATTTGGTGAAAAATCTAATTATTGTGAACTAAATATTTTCTTTCTTAAATGCATTTGAAGGGAAAGTCAAATAAGTTTTGCTTAGTAAAATCTAAAAAAAAATTCTAGGTAAAGAACTGTACTAAAATGTTAAAAACCATTGTTTAAACTGTATCTTTGTTTGTCTGACAATAGCATGATATTTGGTGTATCTTTGTGCATTTAAATATAGAGATTTTACTATAAACTTTAAAGCCCTAAATTTCATTTTAAATCTAAAGTATCCGACTTTGTTTAAACCAAAGCTTTAATTAAAGTAAGTTCAGACAAGTTTATGCAAAGTTTTACTTGTGTTCTAAAACATGTGACAAAGGCACTAATAAATTTTTGTCTTTTGATGCAGTTTTAAACTGGACCAAGATCGACCCGTAATGACACCTTTTATATACTGCTAGAGCTTCACCTTTTTTGTTTTTTTTTTTAAATAAGACTATCCTTGCCTACTGGCCTGTTTATGTATTTAAAAAAAAAAAAAGGAAATAAATGTAATGTGCTATACTAACAGAAACCTTTATAAAGGAATGAACATTTTTTGGATATAGTTGTGGTGCAAACTGGTAAAAAATAAAAATTAACTTTACGGCACTTAAATGCACTTAAATGTAAATGTAAAGCCTGTCAATGACAATGCCTTTGAGGTTAAATTTCATCTACATTAACTTTTCAATAAAAGGCTAGTGCTAAAACAATTCACCCAGTGTGACATTTTTAACTGGTTTAAACCAACAAATGTTTTTCAAGTGAATTTTAAAACAAGAGAAAGTGTGTTGTTAAAAATAATTATGTTGTTTTTGAAGTTAAAACAAAAGAAAAATGTATATACTATTTTAGAGCATAAGCTAGGCTAGGTATAGATAATTAAATAAAATATATATGGATGGGATATCGCTATAGCACTTTTGGATTTAACAGCCCCAAAGGGGCTAGTCTTCTAAATTGTTTTAAATTGTTTTGTTTATTATTATAGTGACGTCACAAACTTTATTTATTTCTTACCTATTTATTTATTTTTGTTTAATCTTCTAAATTAATTATTTTCAATTGAATACAGATATACATATAAGTTGGCCAACATTGTATACTAAGGTACGGTATACAAAATTTCCATAATTATAAAAAAAAACTATTGTCTGTTAGTTTAAGTTTAACATTGTACCTTTTCATGTAAACTTTGTCCTAAATAACTACCAAGTTACAGAATATGTAGAACTGTTTGTATTTTTTTTTTAATTGAGTTTTTCTTTGTAATTGTAAATCTTAAATTAATTAAAACTTAAACAAAGGGTGGGTTTCTTAGTGTTTTAGGGGAAGGGTTTTTGTAATAATTTGTAATTAAATAAGGGCGTATATAAAAAAAAAAACCTTTTTTTTTTTATTAAGGGCATGTAAATTTTTACTCTTTGTTGACAATTTTGAATTGTCATATATACTTTCTGTTAAATAATTTTGGTTAACTATTAAACAAACTATTTGTTACTAATTTGACTTTTAGTGAGCAACCTTTATTCTTTGTAAATGGATAACTCAGTTTGTCTTGGTGAATATTTTTTGAAAATATAGTAAGGCTTCCTTAATAATTTTGTGGTTTATATTCTGTGCAGTCTTTCACCTGCTCTTTTGGGTCCGGTACGCTCCCAAATAATATATTTTTCTTTTAGACTGCAACAACTGAGAGCACAAAAACAAATTTTGAAAATCAGTAACTGTAGACAGCGAAATTGAAATCTTTAATATTGATGATATTGTTGTAAACTTAGATAATGATGTCATTAGACCAACAGTTTAAACAGAAAGTCCAAAAATATAATTATAATACAAACATGATCACTACAAACGTGGCAACATACAGGGACTTCAGAAAAAAACTTCTAACGAAGGAATCAACGTTACCAATAATCAAAATCAAACCATAAACATCAACCTAAACGTTTAAGTTATAGGTTTTTTATGTTGTTAAGTCTCTAACACATATATGTTTCTTCAGATAATTTTGTTTGTAATAAAATTTAAACCCGTTAATTACAGGTTTATATTATGAGAAATTTACTAGTTTTTATTTTGCTCAGGCCTATTGTGTGTTAGTTTTTTTGCATCGTTTAAGTATTTATCATAACTCTTATCGAATGTGCTTTTCCGGTGATTGGTCGTGTATAACGTGCAAGGCGAAGCCGAAAAGGTTACTTTCGGTACTAGTAATTCAATATGCAATTACCTAAATCACATGCCTTTCCACGAGCTAAAATTACTTAAAGCTTTCATCAGCTGATTATTGTTTGAATGTTGAAAACTGCTTATATTTCTTTCCCTTCTTATTAGCGAATTTCCATAGGAAAAATGAACTATTGCTCATGAATCTTATGGTGAGACCTAAGATCAGGAGTAGTAGAAGATTACTGATCATAGAATCCAGAACACGCTTTGGGGTGTCATTAAAAATTGTATATATATGTGTATATGAGTTCGCACTCTAACGGCCGCATTTTATGTCTGATTTGGGACACAAGTTGACTTTCTAAGTAGAGCGAACAAGTTCGTTAGCCAAAAAATCCAACAACCGAAAATATTTGTTTGTCCGGTTGGGGTTTTTTTCGTCCTAGAATTAACCTCTTTTAGAGTTTTATGTACAAATAAACGGTACCAGGAACTGGCACATACTTTCTCACAAACATATTTAAATTATTAAACTGATTCACTGTGACTTCATAATTGTAGGTGGGGTAGGAGAGGTGATTTATTAAAGTAGGAGATTAACTAATAAATATTATTATTATTATCTACAGAGAAAACTATTCGATTGATTTCGAACAAATTTGCACCAAACACGTCAATTAGGCCTGTATATATGCATGAAAAAAGTTTTGAAAAATTTTGAAAAGCAACCCCCTTTAAGGCCAAAAAATCCCAAAAATCAGTTATTACTATTATTATTATTATTATTATTAGCTAAACGAGCATTTTTAGAAAGACGCGTATATAGAATTTATTTATTTATTTATTTATTTTTTTTCTTATGGTAGGGTACATTAAAGGCTACAAATAAGCAAAATTTTATCAAAATCGCTAGAGCCGTTTTATTATAAAAAAATAATAACTTGGGGGTTTTTTTGCCGAAAAGGGCGTTGTTTATCAAAAATTTTCAAACCCGTTTTTCGTGTGCATCTATACAGGCTTACTTGACAGGTCTGGTGCAAATTTGTTTGAAATCAATGGAATAGTTTTCGCTCTAGCTTTGTATACATACAGGCATACAGACAGACATTTTGTAAAAACCACTTTTTTGGACTCAGGGGGTCCAAAAACGGATATTTCCACAAAAATCTCAAGTTCGATTTTTTTGCGATCACTATACTTTCTCTATATTATAGTATAGTGAGAAAGTAAAATAAATGTATGAGATTATTCTGCACATTTTTTTCAAGACCTTATACCTCTTCTGGTTTCCCGAAAATCTATCAAAATGTAAAATACTGGGTTCAAACCCACGGAGGGGGATTTTACCGTAGGGCAGCTGTTACGAAACCGACGCCGGGATGCAAAACTCTGTTCGATTCGAGCGAAACGAAGCAGTCAAAATGCCTAGTAAGTAGATAATCCGAGGCGGCAAGATCGAGGTGCACACCCAAAAAGTGAGCTTTTCCGCAACGAGCGGAACGAAAACGGGCGTGAACTGGGATTGGAGGCTGAAATTCAAACGAATTCTTCTTATATATTTCGTACACGGAGGTAGCTATTCAAAGTATTCATGAGTTGACTAAACTAAATCTGTTTTGTAAGTATTGGTAAGTATATACCAGTACTTGAAACACCAATGCCCAATGTCTTTAACATCAGCGATAACAAAATAATTATAATAATATATTATAAAATAAAATTTAAATAAATTCATAATAAATGAATCTACAGAAACAGGCCAGACTATCTTTGTATTTCAACAGGAAGTTACAACGGATGTACCAGCTTAAATTACTTTAAGACACAAATACACTGCTTTGCGTTATTCTGTGTGAATCAACGAGTGCAGACACGCGATAATTACTGCCAAATCTGTAAAACTGAAAAGCCAATCAGAACAATATAAAATTCAAATAGACCAATCAAAGGAAAATCCAAATCGTGAAACTGTGTGGTGGGGAAATTTTGGAGAGAACACGAGGTCTGTCATCAACAAAAATTCAATCAATCAACACCTAGACCAAACCTTTCGAGATGCATCATTTTTATTTTACATAAATTATTTAATAAAGTAACTTCATCATCAGTAACCAAAGATAAATCATCCAAGTAATAAAGTATTTTTATAATCATTAAACAAAGTTTTACATCAAATGGATCCAGGAACCATCAAAACCAGGGAATAAAGTGCAGTAGTGAAGTGTAACATGAAATTAATAAAAGTCAATAAGGGAGTTTATAAAAAAATCAAATTAAAGTGTAAAGTGTGTTAGAGTGGGAACAAAAATTATGTAAGTAGCATTAATATTTCATTTCATTGTAAAGACAGATCTCGAGAGTTAAAATTAAATAACAAAAGAAATCATATCCAGAGTATTGTGTATCAGAAGTAACATTAAAATAAATCAAAATAAATAAATAATCATTTATTGAGAAATAATTGTATTGGGACTGGTTATTAGGATTAACTGAAGAGAGGGTTTTAAAACACCTCATAAGTAATTGAAATCAGTCACCAAAGCAACTTAATATCTTTCAAATAAATCTATAAATAATATAATACATTTTGTAAGTATCTATAAATGATATAATACATTTTGTAATATTAGATTTTATTATGTACTAGCAATTAGAAGAAATTTTAGATTCAATCATTAACATAAGATACATAGATTAAAGGTTAAGAGAGCAGGAGATTTAATGACCAGCACCGCCCTAATTAGGCGGGTGTAAACTTTCATTTTATTATTTTTGGATTTATAATTTGAGTAAATTTAACTGTATCACATTTATATGTATTTAAAAATTGTGCAAAATAATTACTGTAGGAACTGTTTTCAGAAATTTCAGAATATATTTAATAATTTTGTGAAAAGGTCTCTCTACTTATTTCTACCCAGTTCTTAGGAGTACGTCACATGCCAAGCTAAAATTTGATCCTTAAGAAGGATCTGGTGGAGCCCCCAAAACTTTAAAATATTACTATTCAAAACTTTCAAAGTAACTTTACAAAACCTTACATAACTTCACAGTAGTCTTAATTAAAATACAAAACCTTACATGATAAAGAGTCACCCATTCACAAGTCTTACAGTTTTTATTCGCTCAACTTACGTCAAAGGTTCAGCTCAGTGGTCCAATTATTTTTTCAATACAACATGCTTAGGCCTACTTTATAATCGTAAATTTGTATTACGGTAGATTTAATAATGAATGATTCACGAAACAATTGTGTAAAAATAGTTTCATTTTGGTGCTTCAATAATCAGTTTTAATTCTATCAACTTAAATCGCGCAAAATGAACAGAAGAAGTTCGATGCTTTTTTAACAAGCTATATTTGAGATTATATAAAGTGGAAAAGCTTCTTTACATTACGTGGGTGATATGTACAATGAATATAACATATACAAAATGAACCTACTATCTGAAACCTAAATTCGGACAGTGTTTTAAATATTTTGAAGCCCTTTTAATTATTGTTGTTTTGCTTAACAAATTAACACGGGAAATAATACGTTTTACACACGTTATTCTGAAGAGTACTCCTTGGAGTACTACATTGTAGCTAGAAGGCGCTCTTGCATCGTTTAATTCACAAAGAGCCTCACAAAACACTGCATATCCAGTAATGTAAGTAAATTTATTGCAAAACTAAGTAGGAATTTGATGAACTAAGAACGCATGCCTTAAATGAAAAATCACCCAGCAGGTGTTTTATATGTTTGACATGGTTGAGTTTGCGATAGCTGTAAAAAACTAAGCCTAAACTTAACGATTTTCCCATAAATTACTTAAATGGTTTTGTTGAAACTTGATATCACTGTGTGGCAGTGGCGTACCCAGGGAGGGGGCCCAAGGGCCCCCCCCCCCCGAAATTTTCCAGTTTTTTTAATACAAGAATTTATTTTTGTTTTGTAATTGCAATATTTAAATTTCCTGGTTTGATTCGATCTTGTATTCCTAAGAATTGAAATAGCAAATTAAGTTGTGCATAATATATGAAAATGCTTTAAAGTGGTAGCCCTAAACTTAGCTTGGGCCGTTGCATCCGTCATCCGTGGGCCGGTTAGCTCACTCAAGGGAACAGCGAACAGCGTCGACGTCTGCCCGCTGCGCCGCCATTACTCATCAGCAGCGCTGCCAATTTCCGGAGAATTGAACTCCCCCATCTGAGGAATTTTCCGGGGAGTTAATAATTCAGGGGAATTTCCGGGGAATTACACATTTTCCGTGTAATTTCTCGGGGATTTTATATAATTTTGAAAATTTCCAATATTTACTATTTTGTATTTGTATTTATAGTTTAGCATTTATAATCACAAACAAGTAATTGAGAAAAAGATGAAACGACGTACTTTCATCACTTTCCAGGCACTTGAACAGACTATATGATCTGCTGAGTACTGAGCTACTGAGTACTGTCTCTCTACTCTCTACGCTCTCTAGACTCTAGACAGATGTAGAATAGTAATGTGGTGTTCACGAACTGATTTAGTTTTTGTTTGTGCAATTTAGCCTTTTGAAAATAAAGTTTTCTTATAGATATATATTTTATAATTATAATAAACTAGGGGAGACCCCTGCGTGCTGCGCACGCCAACCCCCAATGGAACCTTCTAAAAACAAATGTTATGTTTTATTTATAATACAGTTGTATGATTAATAATAATAACCTCAAAATTAGTATGATAAATAATGATAAATGTTCAAATCGAATTATTTCTTATATTTCATAACAGCAGTTATACTAATGGTTAAAAGAACCAGCAAGGCTCAGGTCTACACTTTAAAACCCTAACCTAAAATCTAGAAATACAAAAATAATTGCTTCAAATTTTGAAATCAGCTGTTAATGGAAATATTGGAACAAACAGCTATACTATCTGTTCTTTTATTCAATTTATTGCTATGGTAATAAATGTAAATACATGTGTTGGTTTATCATTCTAGGCCTAACCTAAGAATTTTTTCCGACTAAATTTACAAATATTGAAATAAAAAAAGGTTTTTATCGAAATGAATTATATATAGCCCATGTTACTCAGGTAAAGTGTAGCTTTTTATCAGTAAAACTATTTTTTCAATCGGTTCAGTAGTGCCAGAGATTACCCCCTACATACAAACAAACAAACAAAAAAACAAACTTTACCTCTTTATGATATTAGTATAGGCCTAAATGTATGAAGAGTTAATAGAACAGCCATACAACCTTCCAAAAATCACACTTATAAGGTTTCTCTATGTGTGTGTCAACGTATATCTTTTATAGGTTAATAAGTAGCAGATTTTATTTAAAAATATAATTTACTTTAACTGTTATATTATTTTACAGAACAGCTGTTTTATGTTTTTAATTTATTTATTTAATACCAAATGTTTTAATGTAAACTGCAGAACAGCTGTTTTATGTTTTTAATTTATTTACTTAATGCCAAATGTTTTAATGTAAACAAAGCAGACGTTTTTAAATTTTCATGTATTTCTTGTGGGGATTTTTCGTTTTTCGTGGATCTCAAAAACCCTTTAGTTTTTAATTTTAGAAAAAACTTATATTTTTCCCTCGTTCCTTGAATTGATACCTTTAATTTGACACCTCTCCCATCATCCTCCGATTTACCAAAGTCCCACAATTTTAAATCTAAATTTTTGCTTACAGAATTATATATAAGGATTTGCAAATAATAAACATAAAATGTAGATTAAAACTAGGTTTTAGAGCTATTAAATTTCAAAAATACCCCCGGTGCTGCCCCCCCCCCCCCCCCCAAATCAAACCCTGGTTACGCCACTGCTGTGTGGGTCGTCAACCTTCTTTATCACAAACGATTCAGTTCTTTAGCAGATCTGATTGATTTACGTCTTTTTATGTAACAGAAATATCTAATTATGTTTCTTATTATTATTTTTTGTTGATTTTTGTTTTGTTTTTATTTTTACAGTAGTTGTGAAAATATTCATTACCCGTTATTTTGAAAAGAATACAATCCATTTTACATGATTTTCTTAGAGGTTACCAAATTTATACTCGTTGTTAGTTCGGCCATGGAATACACCTACGACCAAGGCCAGACCTACGCAGTAAAGTGAGTATGTAATAAGACAGAGATGTATGTAATACACGTTGAAGGTATCACCACCATGGCAACACACCAACTCCCAACTACATGTGTGTAGAGTGAAGTGATTCATAACTTTACATCAGTTTATTTCAGTTGTGTCAGTGCTACCTTGAGTCATCAGATCATCCACCGCCCGTTCATATCTCTTGACACCATTGCAGAAATTTGCAATTGTTCGCGAAACGCTGAATTTAGCTGCACCATGGTTTATTTACAACTTCTGCAGCACTTAGATTTATATTGCTAACTTATATTACCAAACGTATTAAATTAACAAATTAGTTTTAGTACCAGGTGTAAAAATAAACAAACCGATGATAAGAATAGATAGAAATTTGGAGCGTATGTCAAAGCATTTACAATATTCTACAACTAAACTCAAATGGAATCACATTATTCAATTATGATTACCTTTAATAACTTTAGTCCTCCGTAACTTAAAAGGAAGAATGAATCTCTTATATGATCACTCGATTTTGTCTGTCTGTTTTCTGTCATAGTCCATTTTTTCCACAACGGATAATTGCATCACAATAAAATTGGCCATGGTTATAAAGCATGCTAACCCATAATAATATGGTCATTACAAATATTTTACAACTAGTAAGGTCCCAGTAAAAATCACAGGTAGACTAATTACATACACATCAGAAATACATCATTTAAAAAAAATACTTTTCTTTCTAAAAGTAAATATAATAAACGGTACCAGATAAATGCCACATACTTTCTCCCAGTTGAAACTTTATAGCTTCCCAAGAGTAGCATAGGAGATGGTTATTTAGAATTGCCAAAGTAGGAAAATGTTACCATGGAAAATATTAGATGCATGTAACACACATCCATATTATATTATTATACTAGCTAACCCGATCCGGCTTTGCACGGATAGACAAATCAAAGTTAAATGTATAATAATAAAAAATATATTATATCAATGAATATAAATTACACTATGTATTTCTTATAGGGAGTTTTAGTAACTTATTCCCCCCCCCCCCCCCCCCCTAAAATTTATATTTTTTTAAACATTTTCTAATCGAGCACCTAGGGCCCTAGATGAAGCTACATACCAAATTTCATTCCAATCCGTTCGGTGGTTTTGGAGAAATCGTGATTTAGTAACTTTGACCCCACGCCAACCCCCCTTAAAATTTCGAATATTTTTAAACACTTTCTTATCAGCACCTACGGCCCTAGAGGAAGCTACATACCAAATTTTATTCCAATCCATTCAGTAGTTTTAGAGAAATCGTGATTTAGTTACTTTGACCCCCCAAACCCCCCTAAAATATCGATTTTTTTGAAAACTTTTCTTTGTGAGCACCTTTGACCCTAGAGGAAGCTACATACCAAATTTCGTTCCGATCCGTTCAGTAGTTTTTGAGAATTTTGCAAAACAACCCGCTTTTTGGCCAAAAACCCCCAAAAATCAGTTATTATTATTATTACCTAAACGAGAATTTTTAGAAAGATGCAGTTTTTTGCATATGGTAGGGTACATTAAGGGCTACAAATAAGCCAAATTTTATTAAAATCGTTAGAGCCGTTTTTGAGAAATTTAGATTTTTATCGTTTTTTGGCAATTTTTGGGGGGTGAAACCCCTTAAAAATCAAAAATTTGAAAAATGAAAAAACGCCTGGAGATATGCCAAAACTACTCCTACATACCAAATTTCATCAAAATCGGACCAATGGTATGGTCTCCAGCTCTGTACACATCCTTACAGACACACAGACACACGGTGAGACATCACCAAAAAAACACCTTTTTGGGTCCAGGGAGCACCAAAAAAAAATATTTCACTAAAAATATTTTTGAGTTCAGGGAGCACCAACACAGAAAATTCCACTAAACAATTTTTTGGGGTTCAGGGAGCACCAAAACAGATAATTTCACTAAAAATTCAAATACGAAAATTTGGACGAAAACAATACTTTCTCCATATACTACGTATAAGGTGGAGAAAGTAAAAATGAACACAATTCTCACAATAATACGTTTACTAGCCAAAAGCGTTTCAAGGACAAAGTCGTCATCTGAAGGATTTGTCTGAATATGACGACTTTGTTGAAGATGACGACTTTGCCTTTGAAACGCGTTTGGCTAGTAAAAGTATTTTTGTGAGAATTGTGTTGTTTTTTATTTTTACTTTTAGAAATAATATTTCTCAAGAGTCAAGCTCGATAAATTTATAAAAAAATTGATTTATTCCTACCTAACTATAAAACTGACGGGGATTTTTAATTCAGTAAATGTGAACAATTATAATAATTACTAGGCGCAAACAAATTCTACTAATATATTGTGTACACACTGACAGCTGTTCAACGCCTTTGTGAGTAGACCTATTTCCCAAATTGCTGGTTGAAACCCTAAAACATAGGCATATAAACTTAATTTTGGAAATTTGCTCAACTCACGTCAGTGGTCCAGCTGAGTGGTCGAATTATTGATGAATTGTTATTGTTAACATAACCCCAAAGTACAATCTACGCTAGGTTTTGTACAGATGATGGGTGAAATCAGCTGTTTTATTATATGAGCGTTTGCTTTTCTTCTGTTGTTAGACAAAATACCTTGTTTCTTTACAATCTGCTGATTGAAGAACTGTAAAATAAAATCATTGCAAAGGTTTGGAAATGTTAATTTTTTTAATTTAAGGAATTAAGATGACGTAAAAGTAAATAAAACCTGTTAATATAGAAAAGTTTTGCTTTTATTTGGTATAACCTAAATGTAAATCAGTTCAGTGAAAGTCTCAGACAAACTGTCCAAAGGATTGAAAATTTTGGCCTTTTCCCCCATGTTAAATCTACATAAGAAAAGTCTATTTTTCATTTTTTAATCATTTAACGTAAATATTTTCAAAATACAAATAAAACCTGCTAATATAGGACCGAAAACCTTTGTTTTGGTATAACCCGCATGTAAATCGGCACAGTAGAAGTCTCAGACGAACTGTCCAAATGATTTTTCCTTATGGCTTTAAATATATAGATAAAACTGTAGGCCTATTTGTTAAAATTTGTTATTACTTTCTCCACCCTGTACGTAGTATATGGAGAAAGTATTGTTTTCGTAAAAACGTTCGAATTTGAATTTTCAGTTGAATTATCTGTTTTGGTGCTCCCAGAACCCCAAAAAATTGTTTAGTGCAATTATCTGTGTTGGTGCTCCCTGAACCCAAAAATATTTTTAGTGGAATTTTTTATTTTGGTGCTCCCTGAACCCAAAAAAGTGTTTTTAACGTGGTGTCTGTCTGTCAGTGTGTCAGTATGTATACACGACCAGAGGGGACACTATTGGTCCGATTTTCATGAAATTTGGTATGTAGGTACTAAACCCTAATATCTCCAGGCGTTTTTTTCATTTTTTGGAATTTTTAATTTTTAAGGGTAATTTACCCCTAAAAACCAATAAAAAACGACAAAAATGCAAATTTCTCAAAAACGGCTCTAACGATTTTGATCAAATTTTCAGTATTTATAGTGCTTAAGATGCCAAACAAAATGACACCATCCGCTTTTATCAAAACTTCGGCGTTTCATAATTATGGGGAAATGTTAAAAAATAAACAAGTTTATGTTGCCAATCTAGCATCACGGCAACGGCCGCAAGGGATAGCACAACGGTAGAGAAGACGGCCAGTAATTCAAAGGTCGCGCGATCGAATCCCGCCTGGGACAATAACTTTTTTATACGATTGACGTAGGTAGAATATTATTTTTTTGTTTTGTTCTAAAAAGTAGTAAATAAAATGATTAAAAACAATATCATTTTGACTACAGTAAGTTGGGAGAAAGTTTGTGTCAGTTAACTGATACCGTTTATTTGTATACGTTATTATATATTTAAAGAAAGGTAAAATATTATCTTTTAATTGCTTTCTACTTCATAATGATAAATCAAATGATTTATAGTTCATTTCACCTCAGCGTGAGGCAAAACCAAATGACCGTAATAAAACCCTTACCCTTAGGCCTATTGTGCGACATCGGGTATGGGCACTTGTCGACTGCCTTTGTATTAGAGTTATTGCTGTTTGTCCCAGTGTCATTATGCAAACTTTTTTAATTGAAAGAAAAACTTAAAACAAAATATATCATTCGCTGTGTTTTGATCGCGTGATTATTTTTATACTAAATATGAAGGAAATCGGTTGATTTTGGGGAAGGCAAAGTAAATAGTTAAATCCTATGTGTTTTCAAATATTTTTTATCATCATGAATACGGAAATAAATTTACATTGAATAATGATGTTGAGTTTTATAAAAACCTCTTACTTACTACTGTACACAATAATCATCACATTATAGTGGCCTGACAGTTTTTTTGTTAATTAAATGCAGTATTAAAATATAGACATTAAGTAAAACTATTAAATAACTGTTCTATATACATCGAGCATAAAATACAATTAAAATTAAATACATCTTAATATTATAGACAAACAGAGCATGGGCTACACGAAAATATAAAATTACACATCTTATTGCAGTACATAGCACGAATAAAAATTAAACATAGGCTATTCCTTCTAGCTACTTGCACACTAAA
>JAGFPH010007784.1:0-26961 GCA_018207615.1 Philaenus spumarius | reverse complement strand
CTCATTTTGTAAGTTGTATTAAAATAGTTTACTTGGTAATACCTCTGAAATGGACATCGTGTTTCTTCATTTTGTAAATTGTGTTAAAATAGTTTACTTGGTAATACCTCTGAAATGGACACTGTGCTTCCTCATTTTGTACATTGTGTTAAATAGTTTACTTGGTAATACTTCTGAAATGGACATTGTGCTTCCTCATTTTGTAAGTTGTATTAAAAGAGTTTACTTGGTAATACCTCTGAAATTGACTTTGTGCTTCCTCAATTTGTAAGTTTTGTTAAAATAGTTTTCTTGGTAGTGTTAAAATAATAAAATTTCAGACTAAACCAATATGACCAACGATTTATATTCTTTACAGTTTTCACTTCTGTCGGCAGTCAAGCGACTGTTTTCTTCTTTTTTTTACAAAACTGTGTTTAATATTCACGTAATATCTTTACTGAGAATTTGAATTGAAGACTATATAAAGCATTATATTGTCTTTAACGAAAACACTTTTCTTCTTAAGGTAATATATACGACAAAATATATACCACTGAAATACAAGAAACCCCCAAATTATAATATTAGTATAGTTTCATTTTAAACACTAACAATATAATGTACTAGCAAGAAAATCAGTTAATTTATTAATATATTAATTTCAAAAAAAAAAATAGCATGCATTGTTATACACTCCTATAATTGCTGTATAAGCAAATACACCAATTTAGCTGCAATACTAAGTTAATATTTGGTCAATTTTTGATACTAGGATTACTAAATAATTGTATGTGGTCAATTTGAAATGTACATGGCCTGATTGGGTGTTATTTTTTCTTTAGGCCTATAATAAAATAATGTTGTCGAAACTTAAACAGTGCATGAGCAATTAAATAAGGAACTATCTAAGGGTGCGGTTGTTAGTTAAATTGTTAAACATTTAGGAGAAATGCATATTTTATATAGCTGCAATAAATGTTGCAGGTGAAATTAAAATGGGGAGGGATCAGTTAAACCTGTAAATTGGGTCTCTCGACGTATTAGTTATGTTTTAAATTTTTTGTTAACTTCTTTACTTTGTGCCAGATAGACTCAAATGAAGAAGTGAAAGTTGAGAATAAGGTAGCAAACTATTATGCGTTCACAGTTTAGTTGATAGCATGGGCCTTATGTAGGCTTGCTGCGCTACTACCTGACCTAACTACATCGGCTCCTATTCACTACCACATTGAGTTATGAATATCCTTTTCTCAGTGTTTAATTCAAGATCCAAATTTCTTTATTTCAGTAACGTACCTCATGTTTAAGTAAACCCTGTTACGAAGATACTTAATAACTAGTTTAAATGAGTTTTATGAAGGCGATGTTTTCATACGGGCTAGTAGAGTAAGATCTCGGTTTCAATAACATGGACAATGTCTGCACGTGCTATCAACTAAACTGTGAATGGACAGTAGGGTGATAGGTGACCGATTCACTTTTCTAGCAACGTATCCATCAATTACGCTTAAACACTTTCAACAAATTGTTATTACATTTCAAACCTAACCAAATAACAGGTTTCAAAGTTAGTTTCACGTGATGGATCACATTTTTTGGTAGGTTACTCTTATTTTTACCTGTTTTACAACAGCAGTCCCGTTATTGTTCTGTAAAGGTAACCTTGTCATCTGTCATTCGTTGTGTTCCTGGTGACAGTGTTTCTCTCATTCAGTTTGTAACTAGTGTTTAAGTTTTATTTTTTTTTTATATATTTTTTTATGTATATATATTTATTCATTCTTTGAATACATAGATACGAGCTTAAATAAACACAGAAACATAATACATTATTAAAGGTATAAACTTAGCTAGACAAAATAAGAAAATATAAACTAATTCGCATCTTGGTAAACAAATAAACAAACCAGAAACAATTCTAATAATTTAAAATAAAACTTAACTTAGATACAAAAACTTAAAAAAGAAAATTGAAAAATACTTCTCAGTAAAAAAACAAAAAATTAACATTTCAAAGAATGAAAATAATGCACCTCCAAGGGCTTTTGCCCGTTTTGAGGTTGCATAACACAGAAACAAATAGTAATACAACAGAGATTCTAGGGGTTTTTTGTGGGAGCAGTTAAATCACTTGTTAATAGGTATTGTTAAATAACTAAACAAATTCAGTAAAATTCTAAATAAGCATCCAAACTATAAATTACAATTTATATCTAAATTTATTTACTTAACAATATACATACATACACTCATATATAACTTCATATACAAACACATACACACCCTTACCACATACACATGCATAAAACACACACACACACACACACGCACACACACGCACACACCAACACACACACACACACACACAGACACATTATATCAGTAAAAAATGCTTATATCAACATACATATTTCAAGATTTAATTTACCAACATGTTTCACCATAAAAATCTGCCGTTACAAGACCACTTTCATCAAATTCTCAACACTATCCATGCCCAAAAGATAGCACTTCAACAGTTTGCTAAATTTGTTAAATTTTGTACACGTCTTAATATTTTCCGGAAGTTGGTTATAAATTCTTGGAGCGATGTTAGTACAAAAATTGAAATATATGGACAATTTTGCCCTGGGTATGAATGCTTTATTGCCACGTCTAAGCAAATAAAAAAAAGTTCTACTTTTCAGATCTGAAAAATGACCACTCCTTATATAAAATACTTTCATAACTTTAAATATGTATAAACATCTAAGAGGCAGTATAGTTAGGTGTCTGAATAATGGTAAAGACGAAACCCTCTCCTTTTTGTGCATAATCAGTCTCACAAATTTTTTTTGTGCTACAATTAGAGGAGTTAGTCTAGTGACATATGTACCTCCCCAGCAACAAATTCCATAATCTAATCTACTATGTACCATAGAATAATATATTTTACGCAAAATAGGCTCTGGAACAATATCCTTCAAATAAAAGAATACTCGCAAAAAATTATTTAAGTTGGATTTGATTGTGTTTATATGCATTTTCCAAGTCAAACCTACATCCAAAATTACTCCTAAGTATTTACAGGAACCAACTTGCTCTATTACAATACATGAGCTGCATTCCAAATTCCCAACTACACACTTCATACATTTATACAATAAAGGTGTTGTAAACAATTTAGACTCGCCTTTCAAATTGAAGTTTATGTAACATGTTTTTTCAGCATTTAAGACCATGTAATACTGTTGACATATCAGCTCTAGTATTCTAGTTATGGTTTCCCTTTACTTATTTTTAGTTAGACGTCAAATATAGACCTAGTCCTTTAAACAAATGATTTCTATTCAGTTATAATATGTTTTATATTTAGTTTTTTCACTTTATAGCTAGAGTTGATTTATATATTCTCTAAACGACGTGTATTATTCTCGTTTCACGCAAATGATGGCAAACGTCCGCGGAAACACGTAAAATACCCACGGACGTAACATAAAACAGCTTCAGTATTTGTTCCCGCTGCCATTACGTTGCACTGTGCGATATTAAAAACTGTACAAATTGCTTCGACTCCGCGGTAATCAATTCTCACTTTGGTGGTCGTAATATTCGTATCCTGCTTTTAGCGCTTGGAATTCTGTATTGATCACCGATACTGTCGATTTGATGACAATTTATTTCCTGGATATTTAAATATTCATCTGGCGGTTGGCAGTACAGATCGTAAGAATAGTATTCATGAAATATAGATCTAAAAGAATCAATTCACTTCAGTAAAGTCGGTAGAATTGCAAATGTGTCATGAATTTATAACGTGTTATGTATTCAAAATGATACTAACTACATAAATGATCAAAGATATACTTCTACAACATTATTGTACTCTGACTCAAACTACATTATTATGTTAACACTCTAAGAACAAAATGAAAATAAGGGCATAGGTTATAATCTAAAAAGGAGTTGGTAAAATAAAATAAAAATGTCTAAGTAAAACTACTAAGATGAGATGTAACAAGATTTAGAATTAAAGTTAAAAGTGATCAGCATGACTAATTGTAAACAAACCTATTTTTTACTTTCTTCACCCTATACGTAGTATATGGAGAAAGTATTGTTTTCGTCCAAATTTTCGAATTTGAGTTTTTAGTGCAACTATCTATTTTGGTGCTCCCTGAACCCCCAAAAATTGTTTAGTGGAATTATCTGTGTTGGTGCTCCCTGAACCCAAAAATATTTGTAGTGGAATTATTTGTTTTGGTGCTCTCTGAACCCAAAAAAGTGTTTTCTTGGTGACGTGTGTCTGTTAGGATGTGTACAGAGCTGGAGGCCATACCAACGCTCCGATTTTGATGAAATTTGGTATGTAGATGTAGTTCTGGAATATCTCCAGGCGTATTTTCATTTTTTCAAATTTTTGCGGCTCTAACGATTTTGATAAAATTTGGCTTATTTGTAGCCCTTAATGCAAAAAACCATATGCAAAAAACCACATCTTTCTAAAAATTCTCATTTAGGTAATAATAATAATAATAACTGATTTTTGGGGGAGTTTGGCCAAAAAGGGGGTTGTTTTTCAAAATTGTTCAAAACCTTTTTTCGTGCATCTATACAGGCCTAATTAAAATGTTTGGTTAATATTTGTTTGAAATCGATCGAATAGTTTAGATAATAATAATAATATAATATAATATGGATGTGTGTTACATGCATCTAATATTTTCCATATTAACATTTTCCTACTTTTGCAATTCTAAATAACCACCTCCTATGCTACTCTTCGAAGGTATAAAGTTTCGATTGGGTGAAAGTATGTGGTACCGTTCAGTTCTTTTATCTACGGTTCTATTTTAGGCTAGGTAGGAATTTATCCATGAAGCGATTTTAACACTGTTTATTCACTTATTGTTTTCCTTTTTTTATTTTTTGCCTCTTTTTACTTTCTCCACCCTATACGTAGTATATGGAGAAAGTATTGTTTTCGTCAAAATGTTCGAATTTGAATTTTCAGTTGAATTATCTGTTTTGGTGCTCCCAGAACCCCAAAAAATGGTTTAGTGCAATTATCTGTGTTGGTGCTCCCTGAACCCAAAAATATTTTTAGTGGAATTTTTTGTTTTGGTGCTCCCTGAACCCAAAAAAGCGTTTTTAGAGTGGTGTCTGTCTGTCAGTCTGTCAGTATGTATACACGACCAGAGAGGACACTATTGGTCCGATTTTCATGAAATTTGGTATGTAGGTACTAAACCCTAATATCTCCAGGTGTTTTTTTCATTTTTTGGAATTTTTAATTTTTAAGGGTAATTTACCCCTAAAAACCCATAAAAACCGACAAAAATGCAAATTTCTCAAAAACGGCTATAACGATTTTGATCAAATTTTCAGTATTTATAGTGCTTAAGATGCCAAACAAAATGACACCACCCGCTTTTATCAAAACATCTCGGCGTTTTATAATTATGGGGAAATGTTTAAAAATAAACAAGTTTATGTTGTCAATCTAGCATCGCGGCGGCGGCCGCACGGGGTAGCACCATGGTAGCGATCACGGCCAGTAATTCAAAGGTTGCGCGATCGAATCCCGCCTTGGACAATAATTTTTTTATACGATTGACGTAGGTAGAATATTATTATTTTTTGTTTTGTTCTAAAAAGTAATAAATAAAATGATTGAAAACAATATTATTTTGACTACAGTAAGTTGGGAGAAAGTTTGTGTCAGTTAACTGATACCGTTTATTTTAATTGGTTACTAATTTCTTGTGGTTTATTTAAATTAGATTTTTTAAATTAATCACAAAAAATATATGTATCATTTTACATCTAATGAATTAAATTACATTACAAGTGAACAAGACCGGGGGTTTGAACCCAGGACCTTTACCATTCCATGGTAACACTCTACTAACTGAGCTATCCTGATCACTCTAGATATTGGTCGATGTTATCTCACTTGTACGGTTTTAATGCATTTATTGAACCAATAGACTGAATACCTCAAAATGAAAATTACCAATAGACCTGAATATTACAAATATAAAATAACTTGCTGGGTGCCCGTGCTTCGCTACGGGATGAGCTCGATAGCAAAACATATAAATTTCAAAGGCATCCGGTATACACTTTGTTAATACGCTATTTACACTATGTACTACTTTCTTAGCTTTAAGTGTATAAAATATGCATATTTTAGTTTTATTAATCCCTGCCGAAGGACAGCCTTTTTATATGCTTATTTAAAGAACCTCCTTTCTAACGCTTTTATTTTTTTAATAACCTTAAAACCCAAAAAAAAATTAAATATCCGTCTTATCAACCCATCAGTGATAACATGTAAACTTTTACATTTTAACTGAAAAAAATTAAAATTTGTACGTTTAGATACACAGGGTGTTTACAAACTCCCTGGAAAAATTTTGTGTATTTGTTTCTTAGGTCAAGACAATTAAAAAACGTCATATAAATATGGGTCTGAAATGCATAGTTTTCTGTCTGTCCGTCTGTTTGTGTTTTTTACAAATTCTGTTATAACTTGAGTACAATTTTAGATATAAACTTCAAATTTGGCACAAACGTGTATAGTTGCCTCAAAACGTAGAGAGATACCCCTCAGGTAGAAAGGACAGTCCTAATCACCTATTAACAAACAATGCCTTTGTTAGAAGCGGTCAACCGGGGGACTGCCGGCATCGACTAATATTTCAAGAAATTCTGTGTCACACTATAATTTGCAAACAATTGATACATTAGGCCTACATTATCGAATGACGTCTCATTTTTTTCGTCTTACTTAGACGAATAAAAAAACAATTTGAATCACAGTTCTACGACGTACCGTTACCGAAATAACAGTTGTCGCTTAACTTATTTAAATATTGCCGAGTGATACTGAAAACCCCGTTATCTATGAGTCATGTTGTAAGTATTTTGTTGGTAAATGCCTGCCTTCGACCATAGTCCAGTTTGTTTGTTGCTTTTCGCAAGTCAATATCGTTGAGATGTGGCGTCCGTGGTGTGATAGTAACCAAGCGAACGATCTTGTCGAAAATGCAAATGATAACCCTGTGCAAGTGAACGTTGACAGTGATTTATCGATAAAACCGCATATTGCAGATCGAGGCAATCACCTCACTAAGGGGCAGCAAGCAGCAATTCAGGCCATGGTGTGCTACGCCGAGGAAGAAGGCTCTAAGAGCCCTGTAGCTGATGCTGTAAAATTTCTAGGAGTACGGTGCAAAGGGTAAAATCTAAAGAAATAACATCTCAAAAAAAAAACGATCAGTCGTTAATAAAAGATTTAAGGGAATTGATGACTTTCAATGGAAAATCATCCAAAGAACAGTTTACGAACAGTTTTCTAAGTCTAAATCACCGACAGTTCGTTCAATTTTAGAAATTTTGAAAGTAAAAGATCCGGAATTCGGCTATTATGTAACTTCATTGAGAAGCATGTTGAAAGCACTTGATTAATATTAAATGAACAGATATTAATAAATAAAAATGGTTGACAGGCCCAATATCATATCAAATTAGCTGTTCTGAATATTTAATTGGGACAGTTGATTTGATAGGGTTGTTGGCTGTTAAAAACTTCCTCCAGATGCAGATTTTCACCACCACACCACGGGCAAAAAGCAACAAACAAACTGAACTATGGTTGAAGACAGGGCAGGCATTACCAACAAAATACCAACAACATGACTCACAGATAATGAGTTTTTCAGTATCACTCGGTAATATTAAAATAAGTTAAGCGACAACTGTTATTTCGGTAACTGTACTTCGTAGAACTGTGATTCAAATTGTTTTTTATTCGTCTAAGTAAGACGAAAAAAATTAGACATCATTCGATAATGTAGGCCTAATGTATCAATTGTTTGCAAATTATAGTGTGGCACAGAATTTCTTGAAATATTAGTCGATGCCAGCAGTCCCCCGGTTGACCACTTCTAACAAAGGCATTGTTTGTTAATAGGTGATTAGGACGGTCCTTTCTACCTGAGGGGTGTCTCTCTACGTTTTGAGGCAACTATACCTTGGTAGATCAAACAAGTGTATAAAATTTCGTTACGATATCTTAAACAGTTTCAAGAGGGCGGCCATTTAAAATCTTTGATGTTAAATTTCACGAAACCCGTTATTTCTATAAAAACATTTTACAAGTAATAAAAAATGTAGAATTTCAAGACGAACAAAATCATACTTTATTTACAGTAGTGACTTCTAGAAAATGCATGCCTAGTTTTTTGTTTCACGATCCGTAGACCTCAAAACCATAGTAACTCAAAAGTGTATTTATACTTGCTTAAGAACACGATAATTGTCGTAATTTACAACAATGCATTTAAGCAATGTGTGTCACAATTATAGGCCAGTCGGTAGAGGTAAATTTAGACCAAAAGTTCCAGTAATTTACAATACGGATAATTTTTTTTTATAAGTACATTAAAGTATGTAGATTAAAATTAAAAAAAGTTTACCAGTCTCTCGATTTCCCAAAGTCGAAAAAATCGATTATCATTTGTTTTTCGATTATCCTTAATATTTCAAGCTGGGATGAAGATAGAGCAAAATAAAAATACCACCGTGTAAGAGAAGTATTTTTCAATAAGAAAGGTCATATGTACTTCTTTCCTCCGACCAATGGTTTGTCTGGAAAAAATTCGATAATGCAGGTATGTATTTTGCAGCAGGGGAAATCACTAAAAGTTGAAATCTCATTCATATATGAAGCGTTGGCTCATTCTAAATTGGCTGAATTTTAATATATCTAATTGAAACTTGACATAGGAGTTAAAATATGTATTTTAAACATTTATGCTGCGTCTCAGCTTGTTATCTTGAAAATGGCCCGATCTAGAGCCACTTGACTTATCAATGGGTTTCTCGATTTTAGGAGTACCGGACCCACGAACTAATTTCAATCGGCTCCAGTTTCGTTAATTTTTGGAATATCAACATACAATTTGTTTTACAAGTTGAAAATATAGATTCAAACAATATCAAGGAGTATAAACCTTTTTTATTACTTACTTTTCAAAGCACAAGTAACTTAAAAAAGTATAATTTTAGGCCTTTTTAGATTTTTCATCAAAAGACTTGAGTTGATCAGCTGCAGATCAGTCAATTTTTTAAATATAGTTTTTAAAATAAGTATAGCGAAAAAACAATTGTGTTTGTAACTTCTGTACCAATTTTTAAATCGATATGTTCAAAAATGTCGAAAATTGAGTCGTTGAATCCAAAAGTGTTCTAGTTAAAACGAGATAGGTAAAACAGAAGACTATTTTGAAGCGCCTCGTTTTTAAAAATAACAAGACAAAAATCGTTCATACTTACTAAGAATATTTATACTGGTGTATTCAACTTGTACAACAAATTTTATGTTGATATTCCAAAAATTGACGAAACTGGAGCCGATTTTAATTAGTTCGTGGGTCCGGTACTCCTAAAATCGAGAAACCCATTGATAAGTCAAGTGGCTCTAGATCGGGTCATTTTTAAGATAACAAGCTGAGACTCAGCATAAATGTTTAAAATATATATTTTAACTCCTATGTCAAGTTTCAATTCGATATATTAAAATTCAGCCGATTTAGAATGAGCCAACGCTTCATATATGAATGAGATTTCAACTTATATTGATTTCCCCTGCTGCAAAATACATACCTGTATTATCGAATTTTTTTCAGACAAACCATTGCTCGGAGGAAATAAAAATACATATGACCATTTTTATTTTAAAATACTTCCCCTATACGGTGGTAAATTTTATTTTTCTCTATCTTCATCTCAGCTCGAAATAATAAGGATAATCGAAAAAAAATGATAATCGATTTTTTTCGACTTTGGGAAATCGATAGACTAGTAAACTTTTTTTGTGTTAATCTACATACTTTAAGGTACTTATAAAAAAATCAGCCGTATTGCAAATTACTGGTAGTTTTAACCTATACCGACTGGGCTATTAAGATTGTTGAACAAAATATTCCTTAGTAGATACAATATCCAAATCGGTCAAAATGGTTGTTAAGTATTATAAATATTACAAACATCTTATCTATGAAACATCTTTTGATATCGGCAATTATAAGGGAAAAGGGTGGAAAATGAGGTTGAAAAGAAAAATGATTAACACCTTTAGTAAGGATGATAATAATTCGTGCACACTTATTGTTAACTTTTTAAATAATATCTGAAACTTTTGTATGAAAGTTCAGACCACTTAGTCAAACCAAATCTAGTATTTCCCTTGTTTTACAAAACAATAATGATTTTTACCAATTTAAATTATGACAATTCCGGATCTGATTTCCTTTTTTAGATCATGTATGAGAAAAAGAGAAAGTTTGCATCTTGTAAGCACAGTTGATTCATCTCGCAATTCCCTCGGATTGTATTTTGATGCGCAAAACTGTAATTCCGTCTGTCATGCAGGTTGGTTTGACAAATGAAAGCCATTAATTACGTCAGTTGGCAAAACTGTTGACTTATGAGGTTTTTGCTCCGTCATAAACAGAGCTATCAGCCAACGGTGATGTCATACATTACGGTGTATTTGATCTCATTAAGGGAAACAAAGTGATTGCGAATACATAAAATTGCCTCCCCCCCCCCCACTTCCATTTATCATTTACAGCTCGAAGTAATTCGTTGTTTGAAATTCTGAAATAAAAAGACTACTTTGAGCGCCTGCTTCATAGGCGTAACCAGGACGACCGTATGAAGGGGGTTACACCAACCAGGGGAGGGGGGGGAGAGAGCATGGACAATTTTTAAAACTTAAGATGCAAAATAACACGTTTTAGGCTTCCCAAAGGTAGGCTACTTTAAATTATATAGGTATGTATACTTTTCTAGTAATTGTGATTCAGGCCTATTTTAGAATAATTTAGAATAGCAACCACGACTCATCCCTCGCCAAATATTTTCGTGCGCTGCCTCTAACCCCATAGGCCTGGAACACACAAGGCGTTTTTTTGTCGGCTGCGGATTGTCATAAAATTTAAAGTGCGCACGCGGTAAAATTTCCGACGCCGTGCCGCCTAAAATTCTTAGTGGAATTAATTAAACTGAAGTGTCTAGTTCAGCAATCACGAAGTGTGTTATGTAATATATTATTTCTTTTAATGTTTTATTGACATGAACAGAGAGCAACTGTCTCGTTATTGTTATTCCGTCACCGATTGAAAAGGAAGCAAAAAAAACATATTTGGGTTCATCTAATCAATAAATAAAAGAAGAAAAGATTTTGGAGCATTCTACACCATATTTCTTGATTTGAGGAACTAGAAGAAACATTTTTCAATTATTTTAGAAAGTCGGTTTCTACACGTTGCTGAAGGATAGTATTCGAAGAAAAAAATACTAAAATAAGGAAAATTGGCGTGCATTTGGTTTCGTTCGCTACTGTTTCGGCAGAGACGGTGGAAAATCCGTCGATTGTAGTGGCAGCTAGCGGCTGCACAGCTGCCGTCGGCGGTAAATAAACCGATCGTTTATTTTTCCGACCAATATGCATGTTCTAATATTCCCCTTCGTGCCACTGTTGATATGACGGCGACGGCAAATAATCCGTGGCGGACAAAACTCCGTGTGCTGCCTCTAGAACACTATACTTTGATACACTACACTGCATCTGTATGAAATAAAGTGCCAGTGCCCAATTTGACCAAAAATAATGATAGCAATATATTGATAATTTATTGTAGCTTGACATTTGAATAGGTATTGAAAACAAGTTATTTTTAAGAGCGTATTTTAATGTAAACAAAGTGCGAAATATTTTTTACAATGGGGGGGGGGTTAGAAACCCTCAATCACCGCCTGGTTACGCCTATGGTCTGCTTTAATGGAATTCAATTTGTAACTAGTTCATCATAATCATTGTAAGCAATTAAGATTGAACTTTATGATGGGTAATTACTAATTCTGTACACGGGTGTAGGTGGTTCTGGTGTCAAGTTACATGAGCATTGTTTTAGCAATGGAGTTCCGTGATAAATTTGAATAAAATCCTGTGTCTTTTGAAAGATGAAAGTTAATATGTGTAAATTGTATGAGTAAAATTAAAATCTGATAATTGTGTCGCAGAAAAGAAAGGGTCAAAGTCCTCATCCAAAAAGAGAACTTTGGTAAGTCTCATTTTAATGAAATATTTTAAATAGGTCGCATAACCTAAACTATTAAGTTGCTAAATTTATAAATTGAACATCTAATTAGTTTGGTAAATAGATGTTACAACAAATTCTTCACTTAGGCGTTTGATACTACTTTATAATAGTACTAGTTCCTAATTTCTTTTAAGAGCAGATATTTAAATATTTCAAAAATATATTGTGAGTTTGAAATTGTTCAACACAATTTCAAACTGAGACTTCGGAGGAATTTTTGTCTTTATGATACTTTTAGAATGATTTATATAAATATTTTAAATACTACATTTTATTAATATTTCCCTCCTGCCACCGATGTCAGAAAGTTAAATAATTCGACGTCGCAGCTGAACCGCTGACGTGAGTTGAGGAAATTCCAAAATTAAGTTTATAGGCCTATGTTTTAGGGTTTCAACCAACAATAGGTCGAAAATGGTTCGCATGCCATTCCGAAAATTGGGAGTATCTTCAACACATAAAGCATTGCGTGCTTCGCACGCCAACCCCCCGTATTGGGAGTATCTTCAATTGACAATGCATTGCGTGCTTCGCACGCCAACCCCACAGTGGAATCCGCCACATGGTTTTGAACCGGGTATTTTTATATTATTTTACGTTTTGATCGATTTTGGGGAACCAAGCGAGCTATAAATAAGATCGCATAAAAAAATGTGCAGTATAACATCCTACATTTATATTTGTAGGAAAATCTCAAAAAATAGTTACTTCCGGTAAAAAAAATGCTTCCGCTTGTTGGATTTTTTTTTAACGAACTCGTCCGAGCGACTTAGACAACCAACACGTGTACCAAATTTGGACCAAATCGGACTTAAAATGCGGCCGCTAGAGTGCGAACACATATATACACACACATATATATAGCAATATATGATTTTTAATGACATACCAAAACGTGTTCTGGGGACCATGATCGGTGCTCATTTGCTACTCCCGACCTTGGGTCTTACCATAAGGGCCACTGCAATAGCTCATTTTTCCTATGGAAATTCGCTAATAATTTAATGATTAAAATACCATCTTAAACTATTAGCTTTATAATTGAAGTATATATTATAAATAAGACAAGTTTAATTATGTTTGTAAAGTTACATTTTGTTCGGAAACATTTTAAATTCATCTGCTCTCGAGATTATATTGTAAATAATACTTTTAACATGTAAATGATTATCTTTACCATGAAATGGAATTAAATTACTTATTTGTTTTTCAAACAGGATTTTAGTAGGTAATTAGTAAGGTAAAAGAAAAATAAGTAAAGTTAGTTGATCAAATATTGAATGAGACCATTCCAATCAGACGATTTTCAAGGTCAATAGTTAAATGTTTAAAGCTAAAACTTTAAAACTATTCATTGTAAAAGATTCGCATGTTTACGTGGTCACAATTCTGATGGTTTCAGAAATTATTTACAAAATTAATTAAAATCTGTTTACCGGTGTTTTATAAAGGTAGTAATCAAACAAATAATAGCACAGGGTCATTATCTAATAGCTTAGTCAGGCAATTGTAATGGCGTACAGTTTTGACAAGTCGGCTAAGACGTAATACGTATTGCTGGTTATATAACTAACAGTTTGTAAACTAAATATAGCTTTGCTGATCTGTTTGATGTTATACAACGAGACGTATGGAAGGGACGTTTAGTTTAAACTATTAAACAGCTGACATTAATTTTGAAATCTACATTTTTAAACCCAATCCTAATAGAAATTGAGTTAATTTGATGCTATGTTGCAGTATGTAATTTAATACAATGTAGATTTAAAATTGATTCAAACAAATGTAAATTATATACATTTCGAAAATCAAGTACAAATTATAAAAATACATGAAGACCAATTTTAAGGGCACTCCGAACGTCTATTAAACTCAATTATAACTATAATACACATAACTTAAATTCTACTTAAGTTAGACTAATGATTTATTTTTTATTTTTGTAGATTATACCTTTATCTAGTTCCTAAAACAGGATTTTATAAATACAGTAGTGACTAAATAACAAAGCTATGATTTTTTACTTTCTCCCCCTATACCATAGTATATGGAGAAAGTATTGTATTCGTCAAAATTTTCGAGTTTGAGTTTTTGGTGGAAATATCCGTTTTGGGTCCCCCTAAACCTAAAAAAGTGGTTTTCGGAGTGATGTCTGTGTGTGTGTCTGTATGTGTGTCTGTGTGTCTGTGTGTCTGTGTGTCTGTGTGTCTGTGTGTCTGTGTGTCTGTGTGTCTGTGTGGATGTTATCAGACCTAGAGCGTAAACCAGTCGTCCGATTTTGATGAAATTTGGTATGGAGGTACTAATCCACGGTATCTCCAGGCTTTTTTTTCATTTTTGTGAATTTTTTATTTTTAAGGGTAATTTTCCCATAAAAACCCATAAAATATCGGAAAAATTAACTTTTCTCAAAAACGGCTCTAACGATTTTGATTAAAATTTTACAGTTTATTAGGGACCTAAAGTACTATAAACTGTAAAATTTTAATCAAAATCGTTCGAGCCGTTTTTGAGAAAAGTTGATTTTTCCATTATTTTATGGATTTTTATGGGAAAATGACTGTTAAAAATAAAAAATCACAATAAATTGGTAATAGTATTTTTTTATTAAGTTTCTATAATGAGGGAGAAAGTATGTGTCAGTTTCCTGATACCGTTTATTTAAATACACTAAAGGTTTATGGAAAACATATATTTACATATTTTTAACTCAGTTTGTATTGTATATTTTTAGAAATCCTTCTATTAGGAACTGGTCATTGCTAATGTTAAGGTAAATTTCATATTATACGGTTGCTGAGATAAGTGTAGTATAGTTTATAAAATTAGAATTTTTGGGACAGACAGTTTTAAATAAAGTAAATTAAAGTCATGTTTATTATGTATTTCTTATTGGTGTTGTATCTTATCTTCTAAAGCGAGAGATAATTGTCTGTCTGCTAAATGGATCTGAAATCTCCGTCTAAGGATTTTTGATTTTTTGATTTTATATGGGTCTTTTGGCCACGAGAAATCGATTGGAAATGGTCACCAGTCTGGGAAAATTCGTTTTCTACGTCTTTGTATTAAATTAAAAAGTGAAATTTGTCAATTTTAAACAATACAAAGCACAGCTGATGCAAATGTTTTCAATGTCATTACAATAATCATCTGTTTTCTTTTAAACGAAGCACAGCTGGTGCAAATGTTTTCAATGCCATTACAATAATCATCTGTTTTCTTTTAAACTGTATTTTATTAGAGGTAAGCCTAATGTTGTATCTATTTATAGTTACCATGGCAACGAATACTTCTGCTAAATAAACATACCCTTTATTTAGTTGTTTATTGTTATAGGCCTAACCTAAATGATGTTCACGGAAATTTGCAGTAATAGTTATTGACGTGAGCGAACTAGGCCCTGCTTATAATCGAGCTTTAGCTCGGTCTCCTGGTACTGGAATATAATAGATGGAAAGGGGCTAGATAGGCAACATTATTTATGTCTTCCAAATTTTTAAATATAAACCTCTCGCGAGTATTAATTATACAGATTTAGGATTAGTAAAAACCAGTAAAACTTGTTACAACCACTCATGGGTGGTGCTGATGAAGTCGTTTATACTTGTATACATGTAATACTTGTAGAGACAGTAGAGAAACTAAATAGTTCTTAATTTACAATTTTTTAGTTATTAAGTCCAAGTCCTTAGTTAAGTGGATAATGTGGTATATTCCTGATCAGAAGAAAACGGGTTCGAATCTCGACTAGACACTAGGTAGTTTTTCATGATTGTGATTAGAGGAACGGAGGGCGGAAGTAAAGCAAACGGTGGTTGGCTCGCTTTCAAGCAGACGGGATATGACTAGTTACCTGGTCTCCGGCTTGGTAACCTTAATATTTACAATTTGTTATTCAACAACAAATTTCCGTACCTTAATTCTGATTTTTAAAATGTATATTATTAGTTTTTAAAAACATATAGCAGTCAAAATTTTCTCACTATACTATAGTATAGAAAAAGTATAGTCATCGCAAAAAACTTCGATGATGAAATTGTTGTGGAAATATCCGTTTTGGGACCCCCTGAGTCTCAAAAAGTGGTTTTTACAAAATGTATGTCTGCCTGTATGTCTGTAGTTATACAAAGCTAGAGAGAAACCTGTTCAATCGATTTCGAACAAATTTGCACCAGACATGTCAATTATTCCTGTATAGGCGCACGAAAAAATGTTTTGAAAAACAACCCCCTTTTTGGCCAAAAAATCTGATTATTTTTTTATTAAAAAAACGGCTCTAACGATTAGCTTATTTGTAGCCCTTAATGTACCCTACCATATGCAATAAACCGCATCTTTCTAAAAATTCTCGTTTATCTAATAATAATCATAACTGATTTTTTGGGGTTTTTGGCCGAAAATGGGATTGTCCTTGAAAAATGTTCAAAACCTTTTTTTCGTGCATCCATACAGGCCTAATTGACGTGTTTGGTGTAAATTTGTCCGAAATCGATCGAATAGTTTTCTCTCTAGCTAATAATAATAATATTTATTAGTTAATCTCCTATTTTGATATCACCTCTCCTACCCCTCCTACAATTATGAAGTCACAGTGAATCTGTTTCATAATTTAAATATGTTTGTGAGAAAGTATGTGCCAGTTCCTGGTACCGTTTATTAATTTTAAAATACTTCCAATAACAGTTAACTATTTTGCTGGTGGAGGAATATTATTTGTGTTCCATAAAGCTTATAGCTCACGTTATAATGTCAGTGACTAGTTATCTAATACCATTTTAAAACACGTTGTTTTATTGTTTTCTGTACAATACAAATATGTAGCCTAATTTTAACTGGTACGTAAAATTACAAGAAATCTGTGCACACATTACCTTCGTATTATGTTTCACCCTTAACTTATCAATATATCAAATCTTCGTGTTAAGGTTGAACCACAATTTTATGGGGAAAAATATATACATTTTCCAAAAATTTGGCCTATAAAAAATTCAATATTTTCTCATTGAAAAAACGCTTTCTGAAATTATAGCTCAGATGAATATTTTCAAGATGGTGCAATAATCACTCATGCAAGTTATATTTCCAGCGGCAAAACCATTGACAGCAGTTTCAATACTTTTAAAACAGTTTATATTTATAATGTTTAGGTTAGGTTTATTTTGAGAGTAGGCCTGAGAGTGCTAGTTTCATTTAACCCTTATTATGACTTTTTTTATCATAAAGTTGTTAATTTGATTCAGTCATTTATTATTATTTACAATTTTAGCTTTGATGTTTTAATTAATCCTTTACCATTATCAAAAGAAACAAGAATGACTAAGTATTTGTTGTTTTGTTATAAGAGTTCCCTTTATCTTTTGTTTAAGATTGATTATTTCTATTTAATTTCAAAACTACTTACCCGATTGAAATGAAAGTTTAATATTTATAATAAGCTTCTTCCACGTAACATGATATATGTCCTGTCACATTTAGTCAAAATGGGCTGAAAGGTAATTAAAAAAGTGAATAATCCCTAAAATACAAACTTTATTTGTATACTAGGTTACCATTATAAAGAATCTAAGGAAAAATGTTGTAATCCCGGAGCCCTAAAAGGAAGGTTTTAAAATCTTAAAAAATCACTATAGCTTTCGTTAAATGAAAAATAATGTATCCGTTTAAACATATTATACTTGTAAGAGTAGAACCAAATAATTGGTTTTAAAGGTAATTTGAACCCACCAAGTGTAGGCTCAAGGTGACTAAACAATAAGGGTTGTAGGACTACAAAAAACATAACTCTGTTATTGTAGGAGTAGCTCAAATTAGCTCAATGTTATTTTAAACCTTCTAAATAGTATCAAAAATTTTTGAATTAATATATTTTTCATGCGACCAACCTTTATTGCAAGGGGGTCCAAAATGAGGTCACAGAACAACAAATTCTTTACTCTCTTAGTAGGCACGATATGGAGCTTTATATTGGTCAAATTAGAACGTCTGAAGCAGGCCAAATATCAAATCCTTTCAACATTATTGTAAACCTTCAAATATTCTCGACAAACCCTTACTGCAATGGGTGACCAAAACAAAATTAGGTAGCAGAACAAAAATGTATTTCAAAATTGTAAATCTTCTATGTAATAGCAAAATCATTTGTTTGAAACTTGTTTGATAGTTGCAACCCTTAATACAAGGGGTAAATTAATTTGTTTAGTGTTTAAGTCGCGGGAACTTCAAATTAAATAATATTAAAATCGGAACTTCAATATTTACCTGAGCCTGCAGACCGAGCCAAAAGAGAGTATTACATATTTGCAGAGGTCTTTTAAATGGTCAATTTGAAAAGAGAAAGTTTTCACTAACATGTTTCCGTTTCAAGATGGCAGCTCTAATTTTTTTTTTAAATCCACCCTTTCGTATAAATGTATAGTTTTAGAACTTTTTCACAAACTATCCAGTATTAAAAAATGCAGCGTTTCGGGGAAATGAAAAAGTCTATGTAATCTCTGAAAATTATTAAATAAAAATATGGGTAGAGTGAGATATCAAAGCTCAACTTTTTATGGGTTTGAACTCTGATCGCATCTCCATTTGTAGTTAAAAAAAATGATTTTTTATATAAAATGGTGTCTGCGTAGGAAACTAATAAATTTAGAGTGTATAGAATTGTTCTGTTTCTTCGTGAAACATATAGATGACTACCGGTTTCGGAATTTCTCATTCTCCATTATCAAATAATATAAAGTAAAATTTAAATAATATATATAACTCAACAAAACATAAGGAAGTCCAGGACCTTTTGGCGTGAATATTATCCAAGAAAACTTTAGGCTTTTTATAACCATCGAAATTCCTTGTACAGTAATTACAAAATAACTCTTTACTCCCACTTCGTAAAACAATAGCAAAACTCTTTACAAATAAATGTTGAACGAACAATATCTAAAGTCTCTATATAGCGAATTTGAGCTATGATTTTGAATTAAAAACTTCTATAGCCGCACTGCGTTGAAGAAATTTTAGTACACGCTCGACTATATATAGTACACATGTGTACATAGCAGAGTATATAGTTTACTTGGTAATACCTCTGAAATGGGCGTTGTGCTTCCTCATTTTGTAAGTTGTGTTAAAATAAAATAGTTTATAGAGGGACTTTCTGATGATGAGATAATATCTCGAAACGCGTCAAAAACTTTAAACAAGGTTTAAACGAAGAGGTTTGTGCTTCCTTATTTTGTAAGTTGTTTTAAAATAGTTTACTTGGTAATACCTCTTAAATGGACATTGTGCTTCCTCATTTTGTAAATTGTGTTAAAATAGTTAACCTGGTAATACATCTGAAATAGACATTGTGCTTCCTCATTTTGTAAATTGTGTTAAAATAGTTAACCTGGTAATACCTCGGAAATTGACATTGTGCTTCCTCATTTCGTAAGTGGCTTTAAAATAGTTTATTTGGTAATACCTCTGAAATGAGCATTGTTCTTCCTCATTTTGTAAATTGTTTTAAAATATTTTGCCTGGTAATACAACTGAAATAGACATTGTGCTTCCTCATTTTGTAAATTGTGTTAAAATAGTTTACTTGGTAATACCTCTGAAATGGACATTGTGCTTCCTCATTTTGTAAATTGTTTTAAAATATTTTACTTGGTAATACCTCTGAAATGGACATTTGCTTCCTCATTTCGTAAATTGTGTTAAAATATTTTACTTGGTAATACCTCTGAAATGGACATTTGCTTCCTCATTTCGTAAGTTGTTTTAAAATAGTTAACTTGGTAATACCTCTGAAATGGACATTGTGCTTTCTCATTTTTATCACCAACTATTTATACTCATTACAGTTTTCACTCTGTTTTCAGTCCCGTGACTGCTTTCTTTGACGTTTACTTAATATTGAACCTAAGTAACAATGTTTTTAGTTTTACTAGTATCTCTCGAACTATACAATATTAACGTTCATAATGCTCCAAGGCAAAGTGAAGAGTTGGTGATAAATTTACAACACAAATTTCTCTAATGATAAATTTTGTTTAAGTTTTGTAAACGTGTTTACTTTGAAAATACACAAATGGTAAACACTAATGGTTATTCTCACAAAGTATACATTATAACAACAACAAAAATGAATATTAAATAAAACCTTGTCTAAATAAATTCTTTAATGAATTATAGCTTATTTTATTTTCTAATATAGCAAAAGATATATTTGACAGGATGAGATAGCATGAAAACATTTGGAGGTATTTTGTGTTAATAATATATAAACAATTACATCAGTGTGAAGCACGTTCGAGTGGGTAAAGACTAGGGTGACCAGATTGTCTTCAGGACAATACGGGACACAACAATTTTACGTTGGTCCCTCCCCCCTATGATATGATTGTTCAACGCGCACAACAACCTATGATATGAGGTTCGTAAAATTCTTAGTGTAAATAGACTCAAAAAAACTATACACTATATAGACTCTAACACTATATTACTTACTTACCATGTGTATCAGCTCAAAAGTCAACTTCAGGTGTTGAGCATGTCATGTTGAATGAAAATTAGGCTTTATTAGAAGATAAAAGCACACGGCTTAAGAAAAATGGATAAATAAAAAACATTTAGTAAACAAAGTTAATTTATTACAGTTGCAAAAACCTTACGATATAGATTAATAATATTGAATAAAAAATCGTTAAATCAATAATGAAAAAAGAAATATTTATTACTGTTATTACATATAAAGTAAGCTTTAAAGTTTGAAAGAAGAAAAAAATCATTTACTCATGATTGTGCATTAAGTATTAAGAAGGTATAGTGTTGCTGCCTGCCAACTTAATGATTTCCTTATTTTCAGTTATATAAGTATAAAACTGAGAACAGTCCATATTAAAATTATAAATAACTTGTAAAATTGCGGAGATGGTATGCACTTCCATCCTATTTCTTTCCTCCGTCCACTGGATGTTCATCAAGGAAAATATCCTTTCGGTGTTCCCGTTATGGGCAGGTATTGCAAATACTGACACATTTTCAAAAACTCAGAATATTGTTCTTTTTGCTCACAAGAATGAAAAAAACTAGTCCATTTTTCGTGACACTGTGGGGTAGGTTTTTCAGGGTCATTCCATTCCGTCAGCTGTTTGTTAACAAACGTTGACAGAGAAGAAAGCTGATCAAACATCAAGGAGTCGACTATTTCAATGTTTCTTATTTAAAAAAAAAATAACACTTCGACATTTTGCCAACTTGGTGATTCCTTCAACGGCATCCATTTAAATAGAGAAAAGGTGGAATATGATTGCATCCATTTTCCAAGGCATTCCATCGTGGTACCATAAAAGTCGTTTACTTAATTTTTAACATTAAGAACGGGCAGACTTAATTTTGGGAATTTTCGTTGCGTTTGCAAGCATTTTTTCAAAAATTTGCCAAAAATAGTGAATGAACCCCAATCCAATAGTGTCCCGTAGCTTTTTTGTAGAGAAAGGTTCAAAGAATTTACATATGCCAGTAAACGAATGATAGATATAAAATTTACAAAGTTATGAGCTCAAGAAACAAAAAATGTTCAGTAACGAAAGGAAAAAGTATAGGGTATTTTAAAATATTTTTTTAGAGATAATCATCATTCTTATTTGCAAATAAATGTTGAAAATACGGTTTCCAAAGTTTTGGACGTGCTCTGTTAAAAAAAACGGGACATTCAGGCGTCCCGAAAAAGTTTTTCGGGACAACGGGACTTTTCGTGAAAAATTGGGACATTTGCGTTTTTACGGGACGTCTGGTCACGTAGTAATGACAAATAGTGCACTATTTTAGAATATAAAATAATAGATGATTATAATTATATAGGCCTATAAGTTTACTTTTACATGCAATGGTTTTTTTTTTAAATTAAATGTCAGTTTCAATGTGGAAGGCTTCATCTATACAAATTGTTGTAACCTAACCTTACCAAGAGGGCGCCAGGACTATACAAAATAATGATTGCTATAAATACACAATGTCCGTGAAATGTCAACTTTACTGAATTTATTGCTTACATTGGCCATGAGTCATACACCTGCACTGAGGATTTCCTGTGTCACGCAAAATTAACTCTGGCGTACTGTTACACACACGAAGCTATTTATGCGATTTATACTTGCATGCATTTCTGACACTTCAATTAATCTTAAGATTTTACGCTGTACGGTTAATCTAGTCATGCAGACTGTACAAAATAAGAGGCTTAGTGTTTAATTAAATTGAAACATTCATGGACATACACGAAATGTGATAAATAATTTATCTGCGTTATTATTTTAAAAGATATTTTACTGAAATATAAACTAATGTAATAAAGAAAACGAGTTTATTTATTTTAAGAATTATTTACAATAACTATAGTGGAAAAACTTACTGGATGTTTACAAAAATGCCAAGCAGAAATACAAGAAAATTTTATTTTAGAAATTTTTAAATCAAAATACACTGCCCTCAAAATATTTATGTATTTAGATTAAAGTGTAGACTGCTAAGTTGGAGAGGTTCAATTACAATTTGCATAGTAAGGTCCAACGTCACCAAAACGCATTTTGTTAAAATGTTACCAAGTAAAAGAAAACTTCATTCGCCTTTCCCGTGTAACATAATTCAAATGAACAACATCAGTTTTACTTTCTCACTGTACTATAGTATAGAGAAAGTACAGTGATCGCAAAATCATCATGTTGAGATTTTTTGGAAATGTCCGTTTTGGTACCCACTGAGTCCAAAAAAGTAATTTTTACAAAACGTCTGTCTGTATACAAAGCTAGAGGGAAAACTATTCGATCGATTTCGAACAAATTGGCACCAAACATGTCAATTAGGCCTGTATAGATGCTTGAAAAAAGGTTATGAAACATATTGAGAAACAACCCAATTTTGGCCAAAAAACCCCAAAAAATCTATTATTATTTTTTTTTCAAAAAAGTGGCTTTAACGATTTTGATCGAATTTGGCTGATTTGTAGCGCCTAATGTACCCTACCATGTGCAAAAAACCGCATCTTTCTGAATATTCTCGTTTAGCTAATAATAATAATAATAATAACTGATTTTGGGGGGTTTTGGCCAAAAAGGAGTTGTTTTTCAAAATTTGTCAAAACCTTTTTTCGTGCATGTATACAGGCTTAATTGACATGTTTGTTCCAAATTTGTTCGAAATCGATCGAATAGTTCCCTCTCTAGCTAGTAATAATATTTCTTAGTTACTCTCCTACTTTAATGTATCCTCTCTCCTACTTTAATGCAATTATGAAGTCTCAGTGAATAGGTTTGATAATTTAAATATGTTTGTGAGGAAGTATGTGCCAGTTTCCGGTACCTTTTTTTTATTAAGTTATAACTATTTTTATAAATTTAGTGACAATTGTGTGAAAACAGTGTACTGTATGTAACACCAGAAGTAAACTAAATAAAACTTTAAAAAAATCCTAAAGTAAATTTGTTAGAAGATCTTTTGCATACATTGATCCGAAAATATTCAACCTTGGAAAATAAAGTCAGAAAACAATTCTTTAACCTGAACAACAATTACTAATAGGTAAGTATAAGGATAGTTGATTTGTGTAAACTATGTATTAGATTTAAGATAGTTTAGGAATATAAATGATTTCTCAATAGGTTGTAGTTTAAGCCTTAAGAGGGCTAGTGGTGTGAAAATGACCTCGCGAATTACCAACTTGGTTCTGTTGTTAGCCGAAATCCAACTTCAACTTTTCCCGCACACAAATAAACAATCAGTTTGTGCGATAAGCGTTTGCCTTGCCGCAATTGTATAGTCACCTTTAAATTGAATACAGAATTACTCAAAATAATGTATTGTAAATTACTGCTACATTTCAAAAACCTTATCCTCCCTATAATATAGATTTTTTTTATTTAAGCAGAAAATTACAATATCTTATGGAATACCCAAAATGTTGTAATATTAATTCTGCCTTTCTGTAAAGTTTGTAATGGCGTGCCTTCCTAATCATCGTTATTTCTTCAGCTTGCTTTATTTTAACAGTTTAGCCAACATAAAAGGGGATTTTTACAAAATGTTAACAAATTGTTCAATCCCTAAGTAGTTCAATTTAAAAAAAAAAAGCTAATGTTAGACAATGCTCTATGAATCAGAAAAAGTTGGAACAAAGTCGAATTATTAGGTGTTTGAGTTGGATCGTAGTAAATAAACCTTTAACTTTATATACTATAATGTATAACTAGATTTAAAAGTAAAAAAAATACATCAAAAATGTGTCCTCTAAGTCTGAATTACCTATGTCAATTGCTTCTATTACAGTCGATTGATCACGGAAACCCTAAACTTTGTCCTTTTACAGTTTAGTTGATAGCATGGGCCTTATGGAAGCTTGACGCCCTCCTACCTGACCTAACTACATCTGTACATTCACTACCACATTGAATTACGAATATCCTTGCCTCAGTGTTTCATTCATTTCAGTAACGTACCTTCTGTTTAAGTAAACCCCATTATGAAGTTTAAACTACAAAAAACTAACATTACATTAGTTTTATCCTAAAGTGTGTGCTGTATTTCTGTGCTATTTCAATTCTAACAAATTGTTAAAATTGTTTTCTGAAAGCAAATATATTCTCCCAAATAAAATAATATACCGGTACCCTCCAAATAATTACTACAGTACTATACACCAGAATTTAGGTCTTGATAGATAGTACAGCACCAATAATGATCTGATGTTTTCTGTAAACTAAAGTTAGTGCTTATTTTTCTCAATCCTTAATTCATTTCGATAACAAATTTAGAATTTAAAGATTTTTCCTAAAGTGTTTATATTATTATTCAGTTATTGCTGTACTATATTCAATCATTTACTTTCCTAAAACATCTGGTGTGCACATCACACAACTTTCCTTACCAAAATAGATGCTGTATCAATTACCAAATTTTTCGAGCGAGAGATTGATGATACCATTTTCGAGTTAATAGGAGTATCCGTTTCGAAGAAAGCGGTACTAACTTCAAAACGGTTAATCCCACGGACCTGATTTTGGTCTCAATCGATTTCTCACCCCCAAAAATGTCAAGGTCGATACCAAACACGGCTAGTTTAAAAAAAGTCATTTTTGCCCCCAAAAAGGGCGTTTTTGGGGTCAATTTTTGAAAAAATGGAAAAAGTTGAGTGGGGTATCTTTTTTTTGACATTCTTTTGGACGCTGAATCGAATGAGACCATTTTCAAGTCGATAGGACCAGCCATTTCGGAGATACAAACAAAATAACTTGCGTTTTTGTAATAACTTTTTTCAACGAATTTTTAAGGGTATATAGCGTACATAGCGTGTTAAGGGGGTCTGAGTAGAGTATGTTAGCAAAGTTTAATCAAAATCGTTAGAGGGGTTTTGGAGTAAATACCAAAAATGTGCTAAAAACTGGTCCCACGGTAAGACACCACCTCCGATTTGCTTCAAATTTACATGGGTTTAATTGTTTACTTGTTTGAAGATATCCTGTAAATTTCAGTTCGATCCGTCCAGCCGTTTGCCCTGTGCACTCCGGACACACACACACACAGACTCACAGACACACAGACACATAGACACACAGACAGACCAATTGCCAAAAATGCATTTTTTGGACTCAGGGGGCCTTGAAACGTAAAGATATTATGAAAACTCGACATCGAATTTTTGAGTCGATCGCAATACTTACCTTACCTAGTGTAGGGTAAGGAAAGTAAAAAAACAGCTCTTCCATCAAAATAAATGTAAACAAACCCACTATATTTTCACTTTGTATTAATGTTCCACATTAATCCAAATTATTCTTGGATATTCCTAATGACTAGTTTAAATGAGTTTTATGAGGTTGATGTTTTCATGCGGGCTACTAACGTAAGATCTCCGTTTCAATAGTATAAACAATGCCTGCCCATGCTATCAACTAAACTGTAAACGGAGAATAGCAACACAGCCTCTCTGAGAAAATATTGTAAGAGTATGGAATATAATACATAATAGGACTAATATGTGTACGTCAATGTTCTCACAAATGCTAGCAGCGATTCAATGAAAAAAAAATTGTAAAACGATTGACCCTTAAGGCCATCCCTGTAACTTCCCGCTAAGTTTAATTACAAAAGTATGATGAAAGTTTGATAAACACTATTTTTGGAAATTTTGAACTGCCATAACTTTTGAATAAATCAACCGATGATTTTTATGCGATTTGCGGCAATCGATGCAGTTTTTTAAGTCCATTGAAAGAATCAACAACAAAAATTTTACAGATGAAAAGTTTCGGAGAAATTGATGAAAAACACTTTTTTTTATTTTCTTTCGTTCACGATATCTCACGAACGAATTAACCAATTTTGACCGGACTGGTAGCGATCGACGTCGCTTTTCAAGGTTAAAAGCTGATTAGATTTTGGAATTGATCGGTAAATCCGTTTAAAAGTTATTCCAAAAAACCTGATTTAAAATCTTTTTATTTCTTAGTTTTTTCGAAATTTCTCAGAACCTACCGGTCCGAATTAGTTGAAATTTTCAGGAAATCTAAGTTTGATGGAACTCCTTAGAACGCCGTTTGGTAGGATCCAATCGGTTAAGCCGTTCAAAAGTTATAAGCGGGTCACATACTTACATACACACACACACACACACACACAACCTCACACACACACACACACACATACAGACAGGGTGACAACCTCTCGGGAGTGGTCAGGGAAGATTCCTAGGACCTCAAAACGTCGAGATCTGATGAATACTCGATTTTCGAAAAACGGGATGAAACCAATAACTTCCCGATTTTAGAAAATTTTCAATTTTCTTAGCGGGAAGTTA
>JAGFPH010007783.1:21110-62144 GCA_018207615.1 Philaenus spumarius | reverse complement strand
ACTTAAACAACACAAAACGAGTTCACATTTAAAATATACAGGCGACGCGCGTTGCCGGTAGTGCTTCGTGAACGGTTACCGGCAACGCGCATCGCCCGTATATTTTAAATGTGAACTCATTTTGTGTTGTTTAAGTGTTTTATTGTGTGTTTTATATATTTGAAAATGACTGAATGATAGTCGAAACGCGTCATATGAAGTAGTAATAGACTACTTTTCATAAACATTAAGGATTGTTCGGCAGTATCACCTCACAAACAAGGTAAATTAATTAGTAATTAAAATATAGTATTTACACTCCAATCCAAAAGTGTGCTATAGCAATTTTTGTAGGAAAAGTTTAAAAGAATTCATAAATGACAGTAAAAAATTTATTGATATAAAATTTACAAAGTTAAAAAAACAAGAAACAAAAATGCAAAATATACAATTCTAATAGATCCAAATAGAAGTGGTAAAATACATATCAATTTAAAATTTCTTCTTTTTTTTAACACCAGTTTTTATGTTCCTACTACAAGACAGCTAGCAAAATCAGGATTACTTAGAATAGTAATTTAGGAATACATATTTTACCCAAAAATGCTATATTATTATAACTAACTAGTGGACCCGGCAATGCTTCGCTATTGCTTAATTTGAAACTTTGAAAGCCTGTAATTCGTATCCCGTGTAATTCAACATCCTGTAATTCGTATCCCGTGTAATTCAACATAGGCCTAATGATTGTTACACATAATTAATAAAACAACTGATTTGAATCAAAAGTTTAATACAATTTTAGGTTAGGCCTTTAAAACCTATGAAATATAATAATTAAAACATCTAATATTACAATTTAACATTATATTATTGTTACACATTATAAATAAAACAGCTTATTTGGACCAAAGGTTCAACACAATTTTAGGTTAGGCCTATTATTATAAAATCAACACACTTTTTATGAAAGAGTTTGGAATAATCACCATAGTAACCAGAATAACACATTAATAAATACGAATCAGCTGTTTCATCTGTTATATGGCTGCTTATGGGAGGGATGAATTTTCGCATTTTCTACCCTTTAAATTCAAAATTTTGCAAAATCCTTTCTTAGTACGCCTCTACATTATTGGACGGATGTACCTTCCAAATTTCAAGTCTCTAGCTTTAATAGAATCGGCTCTGCGTTGATCATCAGTCAGGACATTGCATTTTATATAAGAGATTGCAGAGGGTAAATGATAGAATTGAACTCTATCTAAACTTGAAATTCTTATTCTATAAAAACTTATTTCACTTTTTTTCACTAAATTAGATCACGCAAACAAAACTCTCATTGGCACAGCCTATACATTTCCTGTCTGACTGGACTGTGGAAAATCGTATAATGGTCGTAAGGAAATGCCACAAATGGTTTGTGGGAATTGATTTGAACAAATATATGTATTTCACAGAAATATCCGAATTAAATCCGAACACTAAATGAGGTGTACTGTACAACAAATTAAAATTTGGAGTTTTCTCGTCAAATCGATGTAAATATCACCGCCTAAATATAGTTATTGGTTGCAGAAATAGCGAGTTCCAAATGTGCTTTCTCATTTGTTGAAATATGTCCAATTGCAAGGGTTTACAGAAAACTTAACCGACACTATTAAGCAATATTAAGCTGACCTTAGCTGTGTTTTGCAGTGGTTTCAAAGCAACAGAATTCTTCTAAATTATAAAAAAAACAAATTGCATTAATTTTACCTCTTATAGGAAGTTTAATTGCTCATGTTCAGTGTTCATGGGACATGAAGAAATTTTTGAAACGGATATAACTAAGTTCTTGGGTGTTGTGAAAGTCTCACTTGGCGACCACATATTGACCATGTTTGTAGTAAACTAAACGCGGGCCTTTTTATGTTAAGAAGATTGAGTAAAATTTGTTCAAGAAGCACGTGCCTCATGATTACTACTCACATTTCTATCCATATCTTAGATATGGAGTAGTTGTGTGGAGGACAATCAACTGCTTCTAACAGAGTTTTTAAACTCCAAAAAGAAGCAATGAGGATTATTTTTAATTTGAAAGGAACTAGCTCATGTAGAGATTTTTTTTTAATTAATCAAATACTTACTTTTCCTTCAATTTATTTGATGGAAACTGTTTTATTGATTTTTCAGAAAGTTTTGTTTCTCAGTAAAATGGAAAAATCCTTGGTTATAATACTTAGAGCAAGAGGTGACTTTCATGTGACTCGGTGCATCTTAGGGTGGCTGCGAGGGTTCTTTTATCGAATGCTGGCATATTTTTTAATAATATGCCTGACCACATTAAAACGGAAACTTTAAAAACAAAACTTTAAACAGGAGTAAAAACAATGCAGGAGTACCTTATTATTTGTAAGGAGTTCTACTCTGTATCTGAGTTTTTAATTTGTAGGTGAGGCTGAGTTGTGATATAAAAATTAATTAATTTAAAGCTGTGTATGTAAAATTATATTTGTTCATAACACTATTAATGATTGCTAATTTTAAGAATTTGTATAATCATGTCCTTTTGTTGTTTTTACTTGTATATTGTGTTACGTACTTCAACCTCGCTGCTGGTGAGGTCAATGAATGTAAATTTACATTCACCACAGACCGAGGCGGAAAAACAGAATTCTCAGGAATTGTTACGTAAAAAGGCGGAAGAAATTCCCATGAAATAAAAGATGGGCAAACTACTAAAATTGTTGTGTGAGAAAAGGGGGTAATTTTCATGAGATCTTAACGTCTTCAAGTTCCCACGTAAAAAGATCTTTTAGCGGAATTCACACTATACAATTTCTAACTTTTAAATCGTCAAAGTTGCAGACCAAGCACCCCATATGAGCGGCAGTCCTTCTTACATACTGATACCAATAAATCAGGTCTTGAAAATATACTAGTACTTCAAAATTAGCAGTTAAATAACAATATAATACTGCCACAAATATGCGACGTCAGTCTATTTCAATAAGACCAGGTTGCACATTAGCGGCATCAGTCTGTGGATAGAAACCGGCAATCGTATATATGCGATGCTAGTCTATGTGTACTAAAAAATGTTACTATGGTGGTAGCGAACGTGTTAAAATCTAAACACCAATAAGAGTGACGAAAGATTGTAAGGCGGTATTAAAGTTAAAATCTTGACGAATCCAATGGTGTATTATCTTCTTGGTAAAACAAGTCTGTTATAAGATTTTAACCCTCCCAGTGGCAGACTGCCTAAAGTGACGTTCTCTCAGGCGCAAGATGCAGCTATTTCGACAATTATCGAGAATTTGCATACATTTGCATTTTTGATTAATTAATTCACTTAGAATTATTCAATTGTAATAAAACCGACACCGTTGGAAAGAAAATGAATTAAAGTTTAATTTTTGTATTTAAAACTTTTTTGTAAAACGTATATTTACATACGTAATCATCGTTTCAATATTGTAGAATGTCAAACAGCTGTTTTCCGTGCAACATCGCGATGTTAAGAACGTAAAAACTTGAACATTTTCAACGCTCTGCAACTCCTCACAGTTATCAATTGTCACAAAGATCATCACAGCATAAAATTCATTAGACTTTTATCTTTCAAGTGGTATTTTTAAATCATCTGTGACTAGATTAGTTTATGAGATCTAGAATTTAGAATTAAGGCTTTTATTGGTCTAAGATTGGGCCAATGAGGGAGCATTTTGTAAATCGATTTTTACTATCAGAAATCGATTTATTCATAAGATGTTTAATATACTGTCTTAAAGATAAAATTCCAACGTTTGTTCTATGTTCAGTTCAAATAATTTAGGTGAAATTTAGTTGGCACAGGCATAATGTAAATGAAGCGGTCTATAGCCTAAAAATCATTTTACACTCTGATCTCAAAGTGTTCACTGTAAGTTTTATTCGTCTTCATATTTTAGTGAATTGAAAGTGTTTATAGTTTATAAAATAGTGTTATATTGTGTTTTAGTTATAAATAAATAAATGTAGATTGTGTTTGAGTGAAATTAGGCTTATAACAGTGTTCTAATAAAACGGTAAGTGAAGAAATAACATTAGGTTTTTAGCCTAGAAATATGGTTTTAGGTCAAATTGCCGCTTTGATATTTTGATTTTTCATTACAAAATGTAAAGTTATTTGAAACTGGGTAGAATTCTATTCGATTCTACATTTCATTCTCGAATTTTTGGTATAAAAAAAACATTTTTTGAAGTAAAAACTTTTTAGGCCTATTCACTTTTAACTTAGTCTGATTTGCAGGTTATGTAGTAAAAACATTCAAAGTGTTATTTTGAACTAAACAATTGTGAAATTGAAATATATTTTTACATATTTCTATTTAGAACTAAATTATAAAACTTTTGTGTATTTTGAAAAAAAATACAAAAATGTTTTACTATTTTTTATGTAGGCATAAAATTTGTTTTTTTCCTTCCTTTACTAAACATTTTTTGCTATCTAAGCTAATAAGTTTTACAATTTCAAAAGAAACAAATTTTTAGTGGCATATTTGAATTCTTTGAAGTTTCTTCTACAAAAAAGCTATGGAACACTTTTGGATTGGAGTTCATTTACTATTTTTGACAAATTTTTAAAAATATGCTTGCAAAACGCTAAAAACAGGCTTTTCAATTTTAGCTTTAACCATGCCACTTGGAGGGTTAAGCCTTAGAAAAGCAACAAGTTTTATCAATATTTAGTTGTTTTTTCGCGCCGCCATTAGTTGTTTAGAAAACTACAATATTAAAACAATGATTACATATATACAAATGTTTTAAAACAAATTTTCAAATACATAAAATTTAGTTTAAATCATTTCCTTTCATTTCATTTCAAGAGTAGTGTCTGCAACTTACACCGAGCGCTGTGATGACAATTGAACGGTTAAATTAAATATTTAACCGGATTTTTTGTAATATTTATAACTTTGTAATTTTCATAACTTAATGATAAATCATTAACTACTTTACAAAAAAAACCCTAGAAAGAATTTCCTAATTTAGAAGGTAAGCTCTAATGCTAGTAACCTACAAAATAAATGCTTGTACTTACAGTAAAATTTACTACCTAAAGCTTCTACAAAAAAAGTAATAGCCCTCAGATCTCATAATCTATGGTACACTGGGCAGCCCTGTCTTAACCAAACCAGTAACTTGGAAAGGAAATGAGAATGTAAAGGAGTGCGTGAAATTTAAAGGCAAGATGAAAGTTGAAAATGAAATGAAAAATGAATAAATAATGATGAAGGGATACTGGCTGGTTTAGCAGTCTCCCTCACTAGAATGGTTTTCATCATCGGGCTTGCATTGAATATAGATACATTTCAACATTTGAAAGTGTAACTATAGAAGCACTACAGTACATGCATCTATAATTGAAAGACTCTAACCTTGGTGGTCCAAAGCCTCCTCCTCTATCACCGCCTCTCGGCATGCCAGGACCCCCTCTAGGTGGCATGCCACGTCCTCTTCCAGGTGGTCCTCCGCGCATCATTCCTCTTGGAGGCCCTCCTCTAAAAGAAAGAAAATTTAAATTAAATACATCTAAAGTGAAAATAGTTTAGATAAAATAAAACCTGAACACAAAATCTCACAATAAACGTATTTATTGTGAGATTTTGTGTTCAGGTTTTATTTTATCTAAGTTACTTTCTCACAAGTCAAGCTCATTAGTTATTTATTGAAAATAGTTTGATGACGCAGCAGAACCGCTGACAAATAAGGTAACAAAAAATGTAGGCTACAGAAGAAAAACAAAATGGATTTTTTTGTCGTTTCTGTAGGTCAAAGGATAAGAGTTATCGAGAGAGAAAAAAAACTGAAAACATAATTTCTTGGTAATTGTGTACAACATAAAAAATTCGCCTAAAACCAACATTTTTTAAATTCTTATAGTTTTAATAAGAGAAAATCCAATGCTCTGAAATGTTGGTTTTAGGCTATAATTTTAAATATTGTAGACAATTACCAAAAAATTTGGTTTTGGGCTAATTTTAAATATTGTAGGCCTATACAATTACCAAGAAATTATATTTTCAGAGTTTTTGTCAATAACTCTGTAATCGTTTTACCTGTACAGAAACGACAAACCCCAATTTTATTTTTTAAAATAAAATATTTTGTCTCTTGTAAATTTTTTACTATGTTAAAGGCTTTCAAAATATTCCACTTTAAACATTCTAGTAACAGCAGCCATTTTGAAAATTGAAATAAATTCTTGGTATTTGATACACTTGTAAATTGTAACATACAAAATGCTTATACCAAATTTTTTAAACTCTATGTCTTATCTAGCCTATTTCTAGAGTTTCAGTGAATTTTTATAAACTAGACTAAACTAAGCCGAATTTGAAAAAATTTGTCCACGTGTCAGACCGTGTATCTGCTACTTGTCGGAAAAATCGTACGCATTTTAATTGAGCAACGTGTCAACGTGAAATTTTTACCGAAACTCGGTAAATCTGCAGCAGAGACCAATTCTCTCTTACAACAAGTGTATGGGGATGAATGTATGTCACGTGCACGGGCTTTGAAGTATCATAAACGTTTCAAAGAAGGGCAAGAAGATGTAGAAGATGATCCACGCCCAGGACATCCTTCAACTTCAAAAACAGATGAAAACATTGGGAAAATAGGTAATCTCATCCGTCAAGATCGCCGTTTGAGTATCCGTGCAAATGCCGAGACTTTAGGAATCGACAAAGAATCAGTTCGACAAATATTACATGAACATTCATTATGAGAAAAGTGTGTTCCAAAATGGTGCCCAAAATCTTTATGCCTGAACAAAAGGACTCGCGAATGGAAATTTGTTCCGATATCTTGAAAAACATCAAGTAAAAGATCCTAAACTGTTAGAAAGAGTAATTACGTGTGACGAATCATGGTTTTTTTACCTATGACCCAGAAACTTAACGCCAATCAATGCACTGGAAGAGGTCCGCATTCTATTCATCAAGACTGAAGAAAGCTGGCCATGATGGTTTTTTTCAACGTCCATGGAATACTATATGTAAATTGGGTTACTTTGAGAACAGTGAATAAGGAAAATTATGTTAAGGTTATAGCCACTCTGCGAGAGCGATTAAGAAGAAAGCGACCAGAGTTGTGGAAAAACAAGTCATGGATTCTTTCATGAGGACAACACCCCAGCACATTTTTAAGGACGACGCTGTTAAGTCATTTTTAGCCAAGATTGGGATCCCTGTGTTGGAACATCCACCCTGCTCACAAGACCTAGCACCGTGTGACTTTTTTATGTGTCCAAAAGTGAAGGAAGCTTTGAAAGAAACCAGGTTTGATATAGTGGAGGCTGTGAAGGAAAAAGAGGGCCGGAGACCATAACATGCTTTCAGAAAATCACTTAAAACACTGTTTTGAACATTGGAAAATTCAAATGAAAAGGTGTAGGGATAGTGAAGGGGGAAAGTTGTAAAGGAAAAATAATAAAAAGAGTTACACCAAAAATCCCATTTTTTCTAACCATATCTCGTACACGAACGCTGTTGGGGAGTATGAGATTTATAAGACATTCAAATCAAAAAATGCAAATAGCGAACATTAACTATTGAACAACCAACTAAATTTTGACTCTATAGCCTGTCTCAGGTTAAGTTGAGGCAAGAGGGTGGGTAATTAGGGTCGGTCTCAACCGTCATGAAACTGACCCTTATTAATGCCGTCTGAGTGAACTTGTAGAACACTCTAGTATACAATTTCAGTTCTATATGTCTTAAGTGAAAATGAAAAAACGATATCATATTTCGTTTCATGATACTTCCCTGATAATTTTGATACCAAATTTGATTACATTTGGCCAACTTTGAGCTGTACTAGCATTATAAACATTCTTAGTTGAATTAAGTAACATTACTAATATGGTTTACAACAATAAAACCACAAAAATGTACTAGAGAAGTTCATATTTAAATATGTAACAAAATAATCATTATTTGAGAAAAAAACTCGATACTGTATCGTTATTTACCATAATAGCCTACAAACAATTGTGTGTTTGTACCATGTTAATCGGCCGACGTGGGCCATATTTAATCTGATTCCCATAAGAGCAATGCTACAGAATAAGTCATTTTTTCTGTTAATTCGTGGAATAAATTAAAAAATTTGGTTTCATTTTGAAGTACTGTCATATGTGGATGTTGATTGCTAAATACATTTTCAAAAACTGTTTTATTGTTTTCATAAACATAATATATGATATAAATAGTAAAAAACAGTAAACTTTATTAATTTTTTACTCAGTTGCAAAAAGAGATATTGCACAAAATCTTAGCAATCAACACCCACAATCTATTTTACTTTAAGGAAAAATACAGATTTCGTTTTTTGACAAAAACAACACAAAAATATGGTTAATAGTGAAGGTATGTTTTGGTTATTTAACATTGAAATTGGTACCCAACTTCGCCGTTTTGAATGCAGGGAGCCGAGCCTTAAAGTGTTGTATTTGTTTTTTTTATCAATACAACAAATTACAAAATTTAGCTCAGAAACGCAGAGAGAAAGTTTTAACTATCCCATATGGTAATAATAATATGTTATTACTATTTATTGTTATTATTATGTTGCGTTAATTAATGCAATATAATTAATACCGCTTTAACATTAATAATAAAAATTTAATTTTGTAATTTATTGTATTGAGAAAAAAAAACAGTTACAACACTATAAGTCGGCCGATTAACATGGGACAAACACACAATTGTTTATATTATGATAAATAACGATACAGTATCGATTTTTTTCTCAAATTATTATTTATTACATTTTTAAATATGAACTTCTCTAGTACATTTTGTGGCTTTATTGTTGTAAACCATATTAGTAATGTTGATTCAACTAAAAAAGTTTATAATGCTAGTACAGCTCAAAGTTGGCCAAATGTAATCAAATTTGGTATCAAAATTATCTGGAAAATATCATGAAACGAAATATGATATCGTTTTTTCATTTGCACTTAAGACATACAGAATTGCAATTTTATACTATAGTTTGCTACAGGTTCACTCAGGCGGCATTAATAAGGGTCAGTTTTATGACGGTTGCGACCGACCCTAATTACCCACCCTCTTGCCTCAACTTAACCTGAGACAGGCTATAGTACCTTGTACATGACAAGAGTTCAACAAGCCCACGGAAAGAACAGGTTCCAAATGCGCGAGCTAACAGACTGACAGTTGCTGTCCGGTAGTCAGATGGTATAGGCCTACAACAAAACGTACTGTCTCTACGTGCGCTGTGTTTTGTGTAATTTTAATATTTGACGACCTCGGTTAAATTATTTATTTATTGCGTCTGAAGATGGGATAAATGTCCAAAAACGCCTCGCATATACAAACGAAAAAACCGTGTCACTTGACGGAAACGGAGGTAAGAAAACACCAGAAGATAACGACAGAAGAACAAATTCTGAAAAATTTACTATTTTGACGATAAATTATTTTAATCGGACCTAATATAAATTTAATTTCTAGCAAAACTACGATAGTGTACTACTAACAAATCCAACAATGTGTTTCAGTATTTAATACTGCCTACAATACAGTATAAAATTTAGTAGTCTATAGGCCTACTCTAAAAATACAAACCAATTACCTACATTGAGTTGTACTACAGTTTAATTAAATTGTTTAAAACTTATACTACAAGCCTACTATTAATAAAAGAAAACTTACCTTCCTCTCATCCCATCACCCATAAAACCACGTCCTCTTCCTGGTGGGCCTCCTCGACCTGGAGGACCACCGCGACCTCTTGGAAAACCACCTCCGCCGCGTCCTTCCATGTTGATTTAATTAGGAGATAGCTGAAACAAGTGAAACACTATTAATAGCTGCGTGAATAAAAAATATCAAGTAACAATAAAGTTAACTTTATACCACAGACTACTTGTAAGATGTTGTCTGTAGTGTTCTTTTCAAGCAGTTAATTTGTAAAAATTCACATTAGCAGTTGAGTATTCACACCCTTCCACAATCATTAAAAATTTTATTGCAAGAAAGAGTACCTATTCATAAAATTTCTCACCACTACGTCTCTAATCAATTGTATTTGAACAGCAGAGTAAAGGAAAAATTATAGGCCTATTCTAAAAATCAAAAATAAAACAAAATTATTGTTTAACACTTTGAACCCGGAGCCCGAGTATTTAACTATTAAATTTATACACAAAAATAGAGACTTCTTTTTCAAACACCCTATATTATATACAAAAAATAGCCTATGTGTATAGTTTTTACAAAAATTGGAAACTATCTGGGACATCACACGTAAACTAGTATGGTACAATTGAATCGTTGTTTTATTAACGCGTAAATCGAAATGTGATCAGGTGTTATTTATGCTTTCAAATAATACACAGTACTGGTAATATTTCATTAATATTTATATAAGAGTAACAAGTCTAGTGTAAAGTAAAAATGTAATGTTTTGATTTTTGATGGTAGGCTTACATCAACAGACATTTGACATTTTAACATTACATTTGCAAGGATATTTACATTAATTTAAGATATTTAATAATAAAATGAATTATTACAATTACATTCTTAGCATTTTCTTATTGGTTAGCAAGTCTGCCGCAAAATGATGAGGAGGCGTATTGTAAATTGTAATCTAAAGCATTAAATTGTTGACGTATTAACTTATACGCTCGAATAAGGAAGTTTACCAGCAATGTGTTTTTAAAATAGAGTATTCCTCAGATTTTAAACTAGGTTAACTTTAAACGAACGTTACATTAATGAATCTGTGGTTTTTGGAGATATGTTGCAAAGAACGAGTAACCGGAAGCTGTTGCAAATGTGAATGTTCATTTAATCTTCCAAGCGATAAAGTTGCAATTGTGATCATTATAAATCAATCGGTAGTGCTAAAGTCGCATTTGCAACTTTTCTACCTGTTTTTTAAAACCGGTCTGAAGTCGTCATATGTTTCATTCAATCTGAGAGTATGTTATAAGGTTTTGTCAGAAATCGATTACTACAATATAGTATAAAGTTTAAAATTGATACTTTAAAAAATGTAATTTTGGTAGCATTGTAAAGTCAACTGTTCCAAGTTAGTGCATACATCTGTATCCGTGCTAGATGTGTTGTTTATTCGTAATGAACCACAATAATTTGTTTGGAAGAGTAGAGTGTTACAGTTTTACAATTTTTTGTTCATCATGATGAAATTTTACAACTTTTGTAGGCCTATATCCATCTTGGATAAATGAAAAATAAATTTTGAATATGTGCAAAACAAACAGCTGTGAAAATCAACGATTAAATTTAAGACAGTTATATTATGTAATATTAAATACCAAAATACATGAGTTTTTGTCATATCGACCTAGGCTACATGATATATATTTTAATAGCCTAAGTCTATATTTACTTTTAGTAAGAATTTTATACATATTTTTAAAAATATAGGACAGGCATGGACTGAAATGCCTAGCACTGAAGAGTAACTATTATAGTCAGCTCTTGTTACATCAAGCCTACTTATATCACAATTTTGAACTTAAGCATGTCAACATTAAACAGACTTTCTTATTCTATAAATAACCAACAAGCATCAATCAAGTATAGCCCTGGGCTTAATCACTGATGACACAGTTTACCAATGTACAGAATGCGCAAGAACACAGAGTAGTTAAAAAAATAATATTTATTTTAATGATTGATACGAACCCCCCCCCCCCCCTGTTAAAAACCCAAGTAGTTCTAAAAGTAATAATGTGAAAATGAGACTGCAATCATTGGCGGATCCAGGAGGGGGGGGCTGAAGCCCCCCCCCCCTTTGGGTTATTATATTTTTGTTAATTGTTTATTGAGTAATCTCAGATAACATAACTTGTATCGAATATTTCACCAACTAATCATTAACCAATCTCAATAAAACAAAAACCATTGGAAAGGAAATGTCTTAAACTTTAATTTTTGTATTTACAAATTTCTTCTAAAACGTATAATAACACTGTAATCATCGGTTGTAATATTGTAGTATAAATCAACTGATGCCGCGCGAGAAAGCACAAGCAAATGACTCAAACGCATCACTTTTTAAAGGCACACAACCGTTAAACAGATTTGTTTTGAGAAGAAGATAAGGACACCTATGGGTTTGCCAAGATTTGAACATTCTACCACGATCTTCCAATCATTCGTCACATTTATAGTTTCTTAGATATGACGTTTTCTGTAAACCCTTGTAATTGAACAGTTTTTAACCAATGAGAAAGCACATTTTGCAATCGATGTATCTATTACAAATCGATATATTTGTATAATGATTTTTATATCTATTTGAAGTGCAAAAGTTCTATATTTTCGTTTGATATAAGCAAAACCTGCTTTAGTCTTCCGAGGCTATTCGGGTATTTCCGTGAGATATGTAGTCTACATTTTCAACGCCCTAGGCGCGTTAAGCCGTTACCTTTTCCCGTCTGGCTGAAACTGTATACTTTAGGTTTGTCAGATTTTTATTTACTTGTTCTAATAAGGCTATTTAAAATTTTTAGTATACAGTTCAATTTTAAGACTTATTCTCTACAATTTGTTACAATGAAATTCCATTTTTGGGAAAAGCATATATATAATCCTTAATTTCTATTCAAAATGGGTGCTCGTGAAATAGTCTTAAAAGACTTTTTCAAGCACTGTATTCCAACAAAATTATTGTATTACCCCCCCCCCCCCCCCCCCCGGATAGGAGACAGCCCCCTCCTTGAAAACCAGCTGGATCCACCCATGACTGCAATGAGGCTATTTTCAAAGCCTTGATGGAAACCTAATGCTTTAACTTAGGCCTATCTATCGAACATTGCCAAATCTGATCAAACATATAGAATCAGTAGACCTGAAAAAAGCTTGTCAAACATGGACAATGGCAATTTCACAGAGCATACAAACATATAAAAACATATATTACGGTTAGCAGCTCTAAAGCGCACGTTAACAACACCCACACAAACATATAAAAACATATTACGGTTAGCAGCTCTAAAGCGCATGTTAACAACACCCACCTGATATCTTTGCAAATCTTTTTTTCTAGAAAAGTTGTAATATCTAATCTACCAACTAGGGTAGGTCTACTGTGACTGAAGACTGTAAATTCCTTCTCTGGTTGATTTTTTTAGATGTTGGCACCTATGCAGCAATATGGCAAGGAAGTGGGTTGTAAATCTTAAGTTTTAAAAGATTCTAGAAAGTTAACCTAGTTCTAGTAACAAGCTAAATTAGGCGTTAATTTACTTTACCGCCCTCAGCTAGGCCTAATGTATTTGCAGTACCAAATCATAAGCTTTTCATAGGAAATAGATTATTGCTACAAACCAAAGCACATTCTGCTATTGAATAAAGAATGCAGGTAAATATTCTGTGACTAAAGGACTGTAAGTTAGATCATCTGGATATTTTTTTATGATTGCATTTGTTATACAAAACAACTTGATTGTTACAGACTTATATGGGTCATTCCATGGTAACTAACGTTACTGTCTCGGACTGTTTTAACTTGTTTAAATTAAAAACAAATATCATAAAATTAATATTTTTATCTCTGGTATTTTCTTTAAGAATTACCTTTCCAATGATATTTTTAAATATTTTACAGGGCAAAATTCATCTTAGTTATGAAGGCTAAAGTGGGGTAACTAACGTTACTATAAACAGGACATCTGGAAACTTACTGCAATTTCAGCATAGATTTTTTCCTTATATAAATGTGGTTTTATTCAAAAAATATATTTAGTGATTAAAACTTATTATGGTACAAATACTATAAAATCTTCATATACCGTACTTATATTTTTTTAAAATCTTATTTTAGTATAATTGGTCAAAACTTGGCGGTAACTAATGTTACGGTAACTAACGTTACATTTGTCCTTAACAATAAAAACGAGAATTTAAGGTGTTAATTGGGATAAACATTGCATAGTGATATTGTTTGCCTAAATTACTTCACTATTCAAAAATTACCAAGTATTAAAAAAAAAATATTTAGGTTGCTAACACACTTTTTGTAACTGCAGACCAGGTAATGTAGTTACATCTAAAAGTACTCTCAATGAAAACTAAACTTTGATTTTCCAACAAAGGTGTGAAATTAGACATATTAGGCACTAAAAAGAACTTTATTTTAATATAAAAAAGTGTAAAGCCCTTACTTTTAATGTTAGAATAACTAGAAAAACACGGATTACTAGCCTCAAACAAGGGGTATTATAAATGGGCCTGTCTTTAAAAAGTTTAATATCTACCTCCATTACAATTCAGAACAAAATGTGCCATGATATAACTAATGAAATGAATAGTTTTTAACTAACACCAAAAATAGTTATAAATGTTCATTATGTTTCACAAATAAAATATTATAAAGAAAAATCTAACTCGTGTAATGTAGGCCAATTCTACAATCAGCTTTATAAAAGCCTACTTTTCATCCACTTCTATCTCTTTTTCAAAACTATAATACATCCTTAAACTATGAATTGAACAAATAAGTTCAAGGCTAAGATTTAGGCCTAAACATCACTAGCCATTACAAGCAAACGTTACTAACCAGGCAAGACGGATCCTTATAAAAGTAGCCTGCTTGCATAGGCCTTTAGAGGCAATACATAAAAATGGTCTTTTAAAATAACTACACTTTATTTTACAAGTTTCACAGACTTGGAAGTAACTTATAATCATATTTTCAGCTGATATTAAGCGACTATTGCATGTACAATAAATATTTTTTTTATGAAATAGCTGGAGATAAAAATTTAATAAATCTTTATTTTAATATTTATTGGATGAGTTGTTAAGAAAATTAAAATATTAGGAATTAATTTGGAAGCAAACTAGTTAGTCTGTGAGTCAAAAAAAGTAACATTATCCTTATTTATTCAAGTATTTCACTCATATTCTATTACCTAAGAAATTGGTAACTAACGTTACACCAATTTAAATATTTCCAAAAACTTGAAGATCTTAAAAATGTAGATTTTTTATTTGTAACTTTATTCAATTCATAGTAATACATTATGTGAGGTCAATAACAATGCAAAATAAATTTGTAGAAGTTTTAAAACCCAAACATATAAAATATGTGGTAACTAATGTTACCAACGGTCCCCTTGAAATGATTATCAATGCACTTAATTCAAAAATTAATTTAAATAGGTACAATATATGTTTTCTTTTACTTTGAGAGCTGCTTTACAACATTGTGCAGGTTAGTTTCAGTAGAACTTAAAACTAACTGATTAAACTTAGCTTCAAAATCTTGTTATTTCTTGTTCCCTAACCGTTTCAACAAGGTTAGTAAACAAACAGCTGCCTAATTGTTAAACCAGCTGAAATAAACAAAAATAATGTGCCTAACAATGTTCTCTAACAGTTTGGCGATGTAAAAACATTAAAATTAGGCCTACCTCATTATTTAAAAAAATTTAAAATATTGTTTTTGTCCCCAATCTTATGGAAGGACCCAATACAGGCTACAACAAAGTGGAAACATATTGTGACTCTACTCCAAGTTAAAAATTCAGGCTTTTTTCATAGGCATATGCATCGAATTGATTCAATGTATCGAATCATGAACATCAATGTATATTGGATCATCCATAATTTGTAGTTTGATTTAAAGTAGGAATTGCGGTTTGTATAAATATATAGGCCTATGAATTTTATTAAGTGATATTAAGTTGTAAGAATAGCTGAATCCGGCAATCGTGTTTATTTATGTTCACACATATATGCAGTCCGATGTCATTGAAAACATGGCCTAGGCTTTAAAAAAGTTGTGAACGAGTGAATGAACAACGTCATTGTCTGCAAAAATATTAGCCTAGAGGGTCGAATAGTAAAAAGTTACGCCGAAGTTTACATTAGGACACCTCCCCATATTGTAGGCCTTGCCTACTAAAAAAAAAATAGCCTAGCCTGAAGTTCTAACTTACAGTTTCTGGTCACAGTAGGCTGTTTACCAGCATTCCTTAGGTTTGAATAATGGACGCAAGTTTACTATTCGACCCTAGGCTAACCTACATGGCAACAGAATGCAAGAATAATAATTTTAAGAAACCTAAAAGGTTCTAACCTATAGTATTTAGTCACAGTATGTTTACCTGTATTCAACATTTAACAGTAGAATAGCCTAAGATGTAGGCCTATAACATCATTGTCTGCAAAAATATTAGGCGAATAGGCCTAGGCCTAGTAAACTTACGGCCGAATAGCCTAATGTTTCCTAAACAAACTTTGTTGAATGCAAACATATCAGCTCAGTGTCCTAAAGTAAATTTAGTAGTTAAGAGGGTTTATACTGTAAGGGTAGTCTAAATATTCCAAAGAACAATAAAAAAACACTGTCTACCATTAACTCAACAATTACACCTAGTACCTTCTAATTTAACCTACTACAGACATATCAAATTTAATTGCGTAAATTTAATAAATATTAAACTCAATTCAAAGTATTAACTTTTTATCGTCTGTTGCCATGTAAGCATATTATTTCATTACATTGCCGAAAAACTACATTGAATGTAATTGGGATAAAGTACGGTACTTTCCCAGATCTAAACTAAATAATATTTTATGAACACTCGATCAATAAGTAATCAAAGTTAAATTATATGCTAATGACTTGAATTTTAACTGAAAAACATACATTACACACAAATTCTTACCTTGAAAAAGTTACTGACGCCGGCTTGGACCTTCTGTTTCACACATTTACATGCAACCAAAATGGCCGAATTTCTTTAGCATCGCAAGGCAGTAAACCGGTTACCGGATATGGAAAAATCACGTCTAACAAAATGACGTCTGAACAAAATAAATGAGGTATCATTCTGATAAAAATGTTATATTAGTTATGAAATCATTATTATATACCAATTTCCAAATTGTAATAAATACAATGTCCTATTTTAAAATATTAGTTGATTTTGATCAAAATAGATTTAATTGAGTTAAATAATTAATTATATTAATTAGAAGAATTTTTAGATATTGTATTCCATTAAAAGGATTATCTATGTTGAATACTACCGGTAAGTGTAATATAAATGTTATATATTATTTTATTTTTCATTAATAAATTAAAAGTATGTCCATACTATAAAATTTGTGAGAGAGAGATAGAGACGTATCTCATATATTACTAAAATAACGAATATTCCAAACTAACTTATAATAATGTCGATCATAACAAGAATCAAGTTTAGATTCTCAACAAGAAATAGATATTTTAAGATGTAATAATCTTTAAATTCGTATACCATTAATGAATGAATTATTATTATTCCATTAAAACTACTACAAAAAGATAACCTAAGTCAGATAGATTTGTCTCATTGAAATAAATCTTACGAACAAAATCAAACAGAATCTTGATCGCAAATCGTGACTGCTCTATATTTTACTGTACACATCACGGTATATAGAATGGTACACATTAACAGACACTCTTCTGTTCAAGTAATGTAGATAGCATTGGCCCGCCATCATATCAAAATCAAACAAGATTCGTATTACTTATTGGTGAAACAATTCGAAGAGGTATGTAATAATATTTGTTTTTGTTAATTTTAAATGTTCATAGTTTTTGTCATAAATTTATTATAGCTACAGATTTAATGCTGATATTGACTTAATTTTAAGTTAAATTGAGTACTTTACCGGTAACCTTAATGAACAAAATGTATGAACTATAAAAACCGTTAATCAAAAATAGGATACATAGGGCCTACCGTTTAAATAAGCTATACACAAAATCGGTGATTTTCTTCTTTTTTGGTTCATCTGTAGCTGACAAAAACTAAACAGGTATGAGAAATTACCAAATTTTGGTCTATTAATTTGTGAGATTGGTAGTGAGTCAATTTGTGAAAGGAAGGCTGTTAATTCAAGAAAAGTATTCTATTTAAACTGTAAGTAGCCTATAATACTGTAAAACTAATTGTAATGACAGCGGTAACACTTGTTTTTATTTTAAATCAGGTATAAAACTCTTAATTAGTTAATAAAATATAGGACAAAATTAAAAACACTGAAAACAACTGCAAATATGATTTATTACTTTTTAGGCTTTAAACATATACAGTTTCCATATAAGCATTGAATGTTTTAGAAACTTCCTGTATATTAACATACTGACAAAAAACAAAAGTTATATTTGAAAATTATTGTAAAATTTGTGTATGAAACACAAGTAGGCCTAACTAGAACAATTTCTGATAAAAACTTTTCAATATACCAACAAAATAGGGAACAACTATAAAAAAATCTTACTACTAAAACTTAATTCCAATTTGTATTTGATAAAAAAAAATAATGAAGTTTTCAGTCTGAAGTTTAATATTAGTAAATTATATTACATAATTATTATAAAAAGAAACAAAAACATAAAATGCAATAAATATATATTTAAAAAACTTTATTTACAATTTATTTACAAAAATAAAATGCCTTTAGTTTTTGCAAGTAGGTTTTAAATTTATATTGATTCAAACAGCCCAAGAAGACGCTTGCAATACACTGGCCCCATGTAGTGCCAGACATTATTCTCGCCACATTATTATTACATAGCTTTCTTTTACAAATTTTAAAATAAAAATAAAACTAAATAACACTACTGACAGGTTGTAAACATTACAAATTATTTGCATTCAGTGAGAATTAAGTTTAAAACTAATATAAATATTTTTATGAACGTCAAACTAATTTTATAAGGCCCAAAATTTCTGTGTACGCACGTAGAAATATACCAGGTGGCTTAAAGGTCCCACATCAAGTATTTGTACCACGTGAGTCCCATTTAAATAACACCAAAACGTTAAAGATGATCCATCTGTTAATTTTTACAAGGGTTTCATCCAGTAGGTCACTCAATCTAAGTTATAAAACTTAGATGATTTACGCCGAAGGATCGAACATGCCTGTCACCTTATCACACCAGAAATGTTGGGAAATGTAAGGCAACACTTTAAGTCCGGACTGTATTTTTATTAAGAAGTCGATGGTTCTCATTTCGAGCATTTAATCTGAGTAAAAATGAGGCAAGTGCTAAAGGTTTTGCTCATTGTAACAAAAAATTATCAACCCTTTCCACTCAAATTACTGGGGACCTAGTGTTGCTATCAGGTCAGATTAATTTTGAGCAAATAATGCACTGTAACATGTTTACTAAAAAAAAAGTATTTCTGTCAGGTTCTAAATGGCTGTTTTTTTTTTTTTTAGTTTCTTCTATGACTAAAGTATAGATTGGTAAGAAAAAAAACATATATTTTTATTTTCAAGTATATGTTTTTAATTTTTATTTATTGAAAAAAATATAAATTTGTAACAAAAAACCGGAATAAACAAGAATTTGGAAAAATGTTCAATGGGAAGACCTACATATATTTGTTGCTTGTTTTTTGTTGTCTATATCATTATAAACAAAATTAAGTGGTTTACACATGTTTTAGACACAATAATAAATTATAAAAAAAATTATAATTGAAAAACAAGTTTTTTGTAAAAAATGAGTTTTTATGAAAACAATTAGTTTTGACACCAACTTGTACAAAATTGCCTCAACTATTTATTTTATTGCTTAACAACAGTAATGTAGTTCAAAACTAGTAAGAAAAGCTTTTTTCAAAACTGATTGGTAATATTTTAATCACTCAGGTTCGAAACAAAAGTTCCGTCGCCACTAACGTCATTTTGTAACAAACTGCCGTCGTCTTCGTTCATTTTATTTCACAACAATCATTATTATTATAAAAAGAACAATATTCAAAAATAAACTGTGAAATTACACACGATAACCTAGTACAACAAAACTAAACAACGCGTAAGCTCACTAAAACGCTGCGTAGTAAGTAGTAACCAAACAACGGCGAGAGCAGACAGCTGTTTACAGACCGGCCAAAGACGGCAAACATTACTTTTTCTAAGATTTATTTACCACAGAAACTGAACTCAAATGGTCCTAAAAAAATTCCACAGATAGCAGCACATCTCAAACTTCAACAGTAGCGGTCATCAAAAGTAACTACGTCTGTTCAAATGCAATTAAAGAACGTTATCATAGCGAGTTCGGGGCTCGCCCGACATAGGAGTTCGTGCGGATTAGTAGGGTATGGGGCTGCCCCGACACTCGAGTGGAAAGGGTTAATGAAACTTTAAATAGGAGTTTTTTTAAACATATTTATTTGTCTCATTGTTCCATTGAAAAGACAAATCGTGATGTCGAGGTAGGCTATCTGTGGTATAGACATATTATAAGTTTTTATAAAACGTCTTTGACGGATTCATTATGTATTTCTGTTCAATATGATTGAGAAATATCTCTGATAGAATGCTTGATATTGGAGATCCCATAGCCAGTCCTTTTGTTTGGATGTAATATTTGTTGTCAAAGTCAAAATAGTTTTGTTGTAAACATGTTGTTATGAGGGTAATGAGATCTTCCAGCTTATCATTGGTCAGTGTGTTATTTTCTTTAATATTATATTTTAAGATGGTAACGCTTTCCGCTATCGGAACGTTGGTATAAAGATTTACTATATCGAATGAGATGAGAGTTTGATTTGATTATATTTTCTCGTTTTGCAGTTTTTGGACGAGATCTAAACTATTTATTAAAGAGTGATTCTGGTGGAATGTTATATTATTTCTTATTTTGTTGTCTAAAGTCTTAGAAAGTTTATAGGTGGGTGCGTTAATAGAGTTTAAAAACGGTCTGATTGATTGTCCATCTTTGGGGCGCACGGATTAATCATTTTTGTTGTGTCAATCTTTTTTGGTTGTTGTCAAGAATTTGTAAAGCTACTATTTTAGACCCAAGCTCCTTGTTGAACGAGAAGATACATTTCCAATCCAACGCTTTGTTTGACAGAATTATCAGAGCCGAACCCCTTCAATCTCCAAAATAAATAAAACTACAGAGATAGCAAATCAGTAGCCTACTGATACAAGGACGGGCCAGAGTGCACATGTGCGAGTTGCTATTTTGACCCATTACGTGTTTTTGTGTCAATGTTTGTGGAGTGTTTATGTATAATTTATAGTTTTTTGATGCGCATTAAACAAATGCAAATCATTTAAAAAAAATGTTTATAAACGGTTTCAAAATGCCTGAAATAATAGACAAAACGTACGTCACCGTATAGAAAGTGATCAAAACAGGATTGCGAGCAGTACAAAACATTAAGGTATTGATGTAAATATATCCAGTCCAGTAAGGCAAAAAACAAAATAAATCATACTAAGTTTACTTGTGTGGGGTATGCTGTTGGAAATGTTGTCGAATAATCGTCTGAAGATGATGATGTGTAAACTTAAAACATGCAATTAATTTAGTGGTGTGTGAGTGTTGTTTCTATTATAATTTGTGTGTTATTTTTTTATTACTGTTAGACGTGTGTTAAACGTTTTTACTTTTCATGATTTTTTGGATTCAAGGTACTTACTTTACATATTATTTGATCTCAACATAATTGTACGTGTTATAATTTTTTATTTGATCACTATTAATTGTCTTCTAACATTTTTATTGTTCATGATCATGTTTCTTATCGATAGTTTATTGTTAATCTCTTAAGATTTTGTGATGTGTAAACAATGTAGTACATTTAAAACTAAAAAACATATAGTTTACAATGATATTTATGTTGTTTTTACATTATTATAGCCTGGAAAATTTACTGAGGTCATTTGGGCTCCATGCGACCAAATGTGTACCGGCAAACAATTTTGTGTGACCTCTGTAGAGTTAACTCGTCTACCACTAAGCCCCTCGGGTCATGCACCAATATACAGTAACTGGTCTTAAAAATGTGTAATGTGGCGAATGCGAAATGTGAAGCCTATAATTAATACAAATATTATGTTTACAGTCAGTTACCTCCCTTGTTTTGCAGAAATAGGTCAAATACATGACTATCTTGGGGAAATAGAAAACCCTTGAACTCCTGCTATTTTGTCATACTCATCTGAAAATAATTTGTCCCTTCAATGGGCGGACCTTTCATCTTTAGTTTACAATGTGAAAAACATGTCCATTCCATGAACCATAGAGCCTTTTTACTCAAAACTGACACATCAAATTCAATTGTTTTTTTTAAATACATTTTTACCGTCGACTGCTCACTATTGTAAATTCTAAAAACAAAATCAATATAGATGTATCACTACCTCACTCGCAACATCCTGCCCGCCCCAGGAGAAAATATCTGGGGCAGGTGAGATTATTTATCAATTTTACGACCATTCAATTTTCTATGTAACTAAATCGTTAGATTCACCGTTTTTTCCCCTATCTGTTGTACACTTTCAGATCCTGCAACAGACAAAACAAAATTCTGTGAGTTTCTTTAAAAAGAAAAATGGTGTTTAATTTTTTCTGCAGCCCTAAAGGCAACCAATGTGAAGAAATCCAAAAACATAATAATTCGACCACACAGCTGAACCGCTGACGTGAGTTGAGCAAATTTCCAAAATTAAGTTTATAGGCCTTTGTTGTAGGGTTTCAACCAACAATTTGGGAAATAGGTCTATTCAAGACGGTGCTGAATAGCTGCAAAATGATTCGCACACCGTTCCGCATATTGGGAGTATCTTCAATACACAAAGCATTGCGTACTTCGCACGCCGTTCCGCATATTGGGATTATCTTGAATACACAATGCATTGTGTGCTTCGCACGCCATTCTGCATATTGGGAGTATCTTCAATACAAAAAGCATTGCATGCTTCGCATGCCAACCCCACGGTAGAATCCACCACATGGCTTTGAACTGAGTACTTCTATGGTATTTTACGTTCTGATCGATTTTGGGGGAACCAAGCGAGCTATAAGGTCGCGCGTAAAAAAACAAAATGTGCAGAATAATATCCTACATTTATATTTTTGTAGAAAAAACTCAAAAACAAATTCATTATCGTAGGAAAAATCTCAAAAAATAGTTACTTCCTCTCAAAAAACGTGTTTCCGACTGTTGGATTTTTTTGGCTAACAAACTTGTCCGAGCGACGTACACAACCAACATGTGTATCAAATTTGAACCAAATCGAACTTAAAATGCGGCCGCTAGAGTGCGAACACATATATATATGTGTGTTGACACCCCAAAACATGTTCTGGCGACCATGATCGGTGCTCATTTGGTACTCCCGACCTTGGGTCTTACCATAAGGGTCACTGCAATAGCTCATTTTTCCTATGGACATTCGCTAAAAAAGCTGTCTGATTAAATCAAGAAAAAGAATTTTGTCATTATTAGCTAATTTCCATAGGAAAGATGAGCTATTGCAGTCTCTCTTATGGCGAGGCGTAAGGTCGGAAGTGGTAAATGAGCATCATAATCCCCAGAAAACATTTTGTAGTGTCATTAAAAATGTTATGCGTATATAAAGGGTGGAACAAAGTTAGTGTTTAACGTTTTATATGGATAAAGTAGACACTAAATGCAGTAAAACTGTTTATTTAAAAATTTCCTATTCGAAAAATTATGGACAATAGAGGTATTTTTTCATATTTTTTAAAATTTGGTACTTAGGGTCCTATATAAAAAAAGAAACCCTAACTTTCTTAGCATATAAGAACTTGCATTGATATTGTATTACATATTCAAATTCCCGATAAAATTTTCAATAAAAATAACTATATTATTATTAACAATTTTTACTTAATTATTTGTTTGAAATTACGGTTGAAAGTTAAAAAAAGTAATTTTTATGAAATTATAAATTTTTTTAAACACTCATAACATTGTATCGATTTTATTTGAGAACAATAAGAATTTTTTAAATTATAAAATGCTATGCGTGTAAAACACTCAACAAATTTAATCAAAACTGAAAAATTAATTCCTAAAGAATGAGAAATGTATTCACTATGAGTAAACAATTGCAGCTAAAATAAAATCCATCTGTACAATAGAATAACCATATGGTTGCTTAATCAGCTGATTGTGTCCGATTACCTGGCATGAGCTTGGTATTCAATAATGCTCTTTTTTTAAAATCACATATATTATTTCTCAAGGCCATTTTTTTGTCGGTACGCCATAACTTCCTTAATACATCATTAAATTACATGAATGAGGCATCATTTTAAAGCTTTCCTTAACCGCTACACCGGATAAATATACAAAATACAATTATATGAAAAAATACACAAAAAAAGAAATAAAGAATCCGAAAGTAACAGTGATGTAAGATCAAGTAAGTTGTAGGGATATTTTCCTGGCGTTGGCAACACTGACGATAGCAATACCCAGCTGGAGAGGTGCCGTTACGCCATAACATTGCTATTTTTAATTAATTGTATATTTAGTATCGTATAGTATACGCACTATACGATACTAAATATACGGTGTGTACTTTAATTAAGTGGGATTTAAGTAAGTTAGAATGCGAATGCTTCGCACGGGACAGCTAGTTCTTACTATTCTTCAGTTAATCGTTATTATTTCAAGTAAATTATAACTAAACCTCAAAGTGTAGCACATTTTTTTAAAGCTACTTAAATAGCAAAGTTTTCAACAATATTTGCCATGTTCTCAAATAAAATCGATACGGTTTTATGAGTATTTAAAAAAAACTAATAATTTCCAAAAAATAAATTTTTTCAACTTTCAACCGTCATTTTAAACAAATAATTAAGTTAAAATTATTAATTACCTAGTTATTTTTATTGAAAATTTTATGGGGAATTTGATTATGTAATTACAATATATCAATGCAAGTTCTTATATGCTGAGAAAATCAGGGTTTTTTTTATAAAAGTACCAAATTTTGAAAAATAAGAAAAAATACCTGTTGTCCATAATTTTTTGAATAGGAAATTTTTAAATAAACAGTTTAAATTACATTTAGTGTCTACTTTATCTTCATGAAAATCTTAACACAAATTTTGTTCCTCCCTGTATTTGTGTTTGCACTCTGACTACCGCATTTTTAAAATTCAATTAGGTACACACGGTGTTTTCTGAATTGCTCGGACGAGTTCGGTAGCCAATGTATTCCAACAACCGGAAGTACTTTTTTTAACAAAAGTAACAAGAATTTTAAGTTTTTTAGAATTTTATTTAAAAAAATAAAAACAGGAGATTATTCTGCACATTTTGTGTTTTTGCACGAACTTACAGCCCATCAGGTTCTTACAAAATCAAACAAAAAATACCGGGTTCAAATCCAACGAATGCACCTTCTGCCGAGGCCGACGGCTGGGATGTCCGAGGCCAAAAGGTAGCAAGCAAAGCAAAGCAGAACGAAGCAGCGCGTGAGTCGGCGCTGGAGACCGAGGTGCTAACAAATTGTACTAATATATTTTGTACTCGCAGGCAACTATTCAGCGCCTTCGCGAGTAGATTTTCCAAGTAGTTGAAACCCTAAAAGATAAAAACTTATTTCTCAAAATTCGCTCCACTAACATCTTCGGTTCAGCTGCGTGATCGAATTATTTTTTAAATATCAACTTTTTTACTACTTTTGTTAGAGGAATACACCTTTCTGGCAAGTTTCTAATACAACATTATGTATGAACAAAACTATCACAACAGCTAAAATACTTATTCAATTCTACTCTCAAAGAGTGTGCCAATTCAGTGTCTGCATAGTCTGCCCGGGCCCAAATGCAGCAGATGACAATGCAGTAATTACATGCTTTTTTTTATCATGTTTAAGTTAGTAATAATTTTGTGTCTTTTTCAGGATTTCGGACCTGTATCTGACTTACACAGACAAGCTTCTGAGGAACAGATGAAACTATCAAACTCAAATTCGGCGTGGTTTTAAACATGGTATAATAATACAAGAATGGTGTCTCACTGGCATTTATTTAAATAATGAAAACTAAACTAAGATCTTACTACAAATTTGGGACCAAAGCCAAAGTTTGCTGCACCAAAGGTAAATATTTCATGATAATATGTTCATTTGGGATATAGTTTTTTAAAAGGACTTTATTTAATCAAAATAGTTTCATTTGTAGCATTCAAGATATTGGTAAAACAATCAATTGAAAATGTGTTGTTTAACTCATTGCCATCTCTCTATTTGTAAATAAACTGCAGCTAGTGGATCCAAATTTTTATGAAAAATAGTTCTTTATTTATGCGTTAAACAATATTGAATTGGATGTTATTACTTTCTGTTTTTATTATTATTAGAAGGTTGCGTGACCTGCCACCAAGACCCTGCACCTAAACCATGAGGTCCTCTACTACTAGTTCCCCCACCACCAATATACCGACTGTTTCAAAATTAATAACAGGGTTTTAAGACTTTGTAGTAGTTATTGCATTTAACTTAAAATTATAAATAATTCGACCACGCAGCTGAACCGCTGAAGTGAGTTGAGCGAATTTCCAAAATTAAGTTTATAGGCCTATGTTTTAGGATTTCAACCAACAATTTGGGAAATAGGTCTATTCACGACGGTGCTGAATAGCTGCAAAATGGTTCGCACGCTATTCCGAATATTGGGTGTATCTTCAACCCACAAAGCATTGCGTGCTTCACACGCCAACCCCCGTATTGGGAGTGTCTTCAATACACAATACATTGAGTGCTTCGCACGCCAACTCTACGGTAAAATCCACCACATGGCTTTGAACCGGGTACTTTTATGGTATTTTACGTTTTGATCGATTTTGGGGGAACCAAGCGAGCTATAAAGTCGCTTAAGAAAATAAAATGTGCAGAATAACATACTACATTTATATTTGTAGAAAAAACTATAAAAAAAAATTCATTCTCGCAGGAAAAATCTCAAAAAAATAGTAACTTCCGGTCAAAAAACGTGCTTCCGGTTGTTGGATTTTTTTGGCTAACGAATTCGTTCGAGCGACGTAGACAACCAACATGTGTACCAAATCGGACTTAAAATGCGGTCGCTAGAGTGCGAACACATATATATATATAAATATGATCTTTAATGACACCCCAAAACGTGTTCCGGGGACCATGTTCGGTGATCATTTGCTACTCCCGACCTTGGGTCTTACCATAAGGGCCACTGCAATAGCTCATTTTTCCTATGGAAATTCGCTAATAATACATCAAATGCAAGAGCAACTCAAACCGTTTTCCTTACAAGTGTTCAATGTGAGCACCATTCGTCACAAGGCACACATCGAGTCTACTGCCGAATTCGTCCCAAACCTTGTTCAGTGCGTCTGGAGTAATTGTTGCAACTGCTCCAATCCTGTTTCTTAAAAAGGGTAGGTTACCTGGTAGTGGAAGCACATGCACATGGCGTCAGATCCGGTTAGCGTTGAGGTCATGCAAAACAGACTCTGTCATACAGCCCTCGGCTACAAAGTCGTTTAACCAATCGTGTACCGAGTTATACAGCGTACCATCTTGCTGTCAAATAAAGTTCTGTGGTCCAGCTTCTTCCAATTGAGGAAAGAGCCGTAGTTGTAGCGCATCAAGATAAGAAACACCTGTTACAGTCGCTTTAGCCAAAAAGAAAGGCCCATAAACTTTCTGATATGGTACAAAAACATTATATTTATGGGTGTGTCTCGTTGCATCTGTACCATCTCATTACGATCAGCTGACCACCACACATGTTGTCCCAGCTGGTTCTACTACTGCACTTGGTTGCAATCTAGTGTCTCATCTAGATTTGTTCACGTACTAGTACCTGCATGCTGTTGGAGCTTGAGCTACTACTTGATGTTGCTGCTTAAAGGCAAATGTTATTATAATGTACGACGTGTACAAATGTACAAAAATAATAAAATTTTAACAATTTTTATGCTGCGTATGAGTTGTTAGTGTTTTGTTTCGTACACAAGTAAGTAAGTAAGTTTTATTCTTCGCTTCTTTACAAAATCAACAGTATAAAAAATATAAACTAAACACACTACATATTCTATCAAATAAATATAAGTATACATAATTTACTGTTCAAAATATAATAGGTTCTAATTAGTTTCAAATGAGAAGCAATAAATCCCAGAGGTATATAACACCTGTAAGGGGCAACAAAACCAACAAAAATATAACACAAAAGAACTAAGAATAAAAAATGAAGAAAAACAAAAAATATTTATAATTTAATTACTATTTAAGCGAGAAATCACAGAGAGAAATGCAGCCGGACCAATTACAATAACAATCACAATTAAGCAGAGTCTACAATAACTAACTCAAAAATCAGCTTCTACATTTGATTACATTGCATAAGCAATGCAATACATTTTTACAATAAAACTTAACAAAAATACCCATTCTAAACAAAAACTACATATTAACTTACATTACTAACCTGTCATTCATTCATACACGCTCAATATCACTCATTCATTCCTTTTACACTCTCAATAACCAACTTTAAAAAAGAAATCAATGTTTTTAACTTCAGTTAAATGATTCCTCAATAATCTTATAAATTATAGATAACTTATCTTATAAGTTATAGATAATATTTGGAAGGTTTACAATAACTTTATTGGTTTGATACTATGCCTACTAAGGGAGTTGTGTTTTGTTGTTCTTTAACTCTTATTTCTCCCAGACTTGAAAAGTGAGCAGGGCCGGTTATTGAGTAAGGCCCTATTTAACTTACGTTACCAGGCTATTAACTAACCGGTAGCCGCGCACGGTAGTTCTTAGCCAACCGTAGTTGTAACATTAAACAACATCGTGAACACTTGAGTCGTAAGTTGAAAACAGTTCCGACGAAATCAGTCCAGACGCTGGTAAAAGAAACATATCAAGTCGTGAGAATCTATGCCAGTTCTTCCTGCCATTGCCTACGCGATAATCGTCTACATAGATAAACGATGACACGCTCAGAGATTGACACCCAATCCTACACTGTCAGCCTGAGCCCGTCACACCCTTGTACCTAATGGTTGGTATTAAGAAAGAAAGAACCTTTCAAACAAATTTGTTAATACAACTCTTGAAGGGTACAATAACACTAAATCGATGCAGTGTTTTTCATATTTCTTGATAAATTGAAACAAGAATTATTTGCCAATCTTCGTAGTTTCTATCTGTTAAGAAATGAGTGTCCTTAATGGACGACTGAAAAAGTTTACCATGCGTTAGTAGCATCCAGGATTTGGTACGGTATAGAATGTTGGGGCGGTGTTTACTATCATAATATAAGGCCAATACTGACACTATCAATCACATACAATGCATATTGAAACTGAACATTATTTACCACTGTTTAGGTAATTAAAACTTCTTCGTTTAAGACATGTATATATTTTTTAAATACAGTAGAAGCTTGATTATCGGAGGTAATTGGGACCAGGTAGACCACGGTATAATTATATTTATTTCAATATTAATATTATACGAATTTCCCGATTTGTAACTTCGATTTATAAATAAATAGAGGTACAATGAAATGATTTAATTACTTAATAATACAAATTGAGTACATATGAGTATTATTTCGGGGTTCAATGTTTATAAGTTTTTTTTTATTTCTTACCGGCTTGCTAACGGTTATAAACTAGTTGTAACACAATTTCTTTATAAAGTCAATAGCCTACATAACAAATTAACAAAATTCTTAATTACTAACAACAATTATTTCTTTACTTAGCCTAATGAATTGTGATTGATTCGTATGTGATGATTGAATGATGATTACAATTTTTAACTTAAGCTAAAATTTTCTACTTAAAACAAGATTGTTCTTTGATCAATTTTTAGACTGAGGAAGTTAATGATGTTATTGGTGGGTAATTTTGAAGAGGAATACATTTTATAATAGAATGTCTGCAGATCTGATGTGTTGGGATGAATAATTTTAGTTGACTCACCCAAACGGCTTGGTGGATATTATAATTTGATATTCTATTTTTTTTTTAATACTGTACTTGATATTATTTCTTCTTGCTTCCCAACCTAGCAGATTTATATTGTATATTTTAAACTGTCTGCCATAAAAAAATAATCAACTGTTCTCCATCAAAGCTAGTAACAAACTCTCTACAATTAACTACCTTCTTCTTCCTCTCTACTCCAACTATCTTCCTCTTCTTCCTCCTCAACGTTATTATTTCTTCTTTCCTTTTACATTATGTTGGCCTACACTTAAGCCTTTATGGTTTTTACAAACATGATGAAATCTTATTAGGCTTACTAATGTTTTTGAAATGGTATATGAATATAATGGGATATGTGTTTTTTTCTCTTTTTTTTTTAATGAGTATCAGGGACTCTAGTCAAAAGTATGAGATGATCCCTGATATGATGTATCAACTGCTTATGAATAAAAACGAATTTTTGGTATCTTTACAACGGATAACCAAAAACTCGAATAATATTGAAGGCCCAAGGGTTTATTCATATTTTTTCCAGTACCGGAACGCTGCCAGAAGTGACGGAAAGGGAGGTCCGGAATTGTTTTAAAATTTTCACTTCTAAAACCCCTACTTTACGTATCTTTGGTGAGTTTAAGGGCGCAGATAATATGCTTACTTTTATGAGAAAAGTACAACATGTATATATGTAACTATTTTTGTACTTATATATAGCACATAGCAAATTTTAGAGACACATACTATATTGAGCGAAAACATGGCAAAATTCTCTTATTTGGTCAATAGCCTTTATTAGAAATTTAAATCCTCGGTAAAATACTGTAAACCTAGGTTACACACATTTTATGTACATCAAGAATGACTTTTCTTATATAAAAATAATTAAACACAAGCAAGCTTATCATGAGAACACAACCCATAACACAGATGCTGGGGTTATTTTACGGTTTTTTAATAGAGAAAGTTTTTTAAACGCAGAGAGAAAGTTTTAAATTTTAGGTTTATTGCACTGCAGTAAAACATGTCCGATTGAAATGGGACTAAAACATAAATGTTTGTTACATCGTTGATCTTAATATGGACTAGTCTAGTGAATCAGTATATCACATTGTAATTAGTTTTATTTTAACATTGAATTAGGGCATTCAAGGAAGCGTCGCTAATAGGATTGTAAAAGGGTCTATTGCGGATTTACAGTGAATTACTCTAACAAAACTAGAAACAACATCACAATGTCAACATCAAAGCGACCAGCCACTTTTTAGTTTTTGACAGTTCGCGAGAGGTAGCATGTACCGGGCAACCTGCTAAATCACCTTGCGGCGGTGTTTGGGCGCCTTTCGACCTTGTATTTGTTACGGCGTTTGGTACAGCCATTGTTTGTATGTGTTCTGTGCTGTGCTCTCATTTTAATTAATTATTTGTGAAATTAAATGAGTTAATTTGATAAGCCCATGCAGAATTATGATTCCATTTCAGCTCAAGGATTATTGTTTTAATCAAACATTTAGAATCGTCAAATATTCCAAATTAAGATATAGTCTTACCTTATGTCTCTATCGCGATTTCGGTCATTCGACCGTCCTCAGGAGACTCAAAAACACAGCACCAACACAAAACACAACACTACATAAGTCTCACTCCGTATGAAGATCGTTAAACGCATAATATATGGCTGATATTACGTATTGAAGTTCGAGGACGTGCACGCCAAGTTGTTCGGCCGATACTGAGCCGTAATTGTGTTCCTACGTCTTATCTCTGTTTGATTAGCCTGAATTGGTCTCTCGATTAATTTGTCGTACAACTGGAACGATAACTGGTCGTTTAATAGATACGTGCAGCTATATTTCGTGGCTCTATATATTTCGAAATCTTCTAACGCGTTCATGTATCGCCCTTTATTGCATTTAAGCATTATTTCCATGTTAGAACTATAGTCCGTGTAGGTATGATTACTATCTACCAGGTGTTGAGCATAACTAGATAGTAATCATAGAGGTGCAAACGCTGCGATTGGAACGAAGGAGCAGATGAGTCGAAGCTGGAGGCTTAGGTGCAACAAATTCTACTTATATTCGTCGCCTTCATGAGTAGATCAATTTCCCAAATAATTAGTTCAAACCGTAAAACATATAAACTTAATTTTGGAAATTCGCTCGACTCACGTCAGCGGTTCGGCTGCTTGGTCGAATTATTTATTTATATGCGAGAATAAAACTGCTCTCAACAATTTCATAAAAATTTATTTGAATTTGGATTTTCTAGTCCTTAAACAGTATATATAATTAAATTTAAAATTAGTACAAAATTTTTCTATTTCCTAAAATGAAAATATTTAATCTTTATCACTAAGATTTAACTCAACACTATTGTCACAAACACAGAGAGTAAATAATCCACTTTTTAGTTTTTATTTTAATTTAGATACACTAGAATCACCTTTTTTACATACATGGATCATACTTTATATTTTAAGATTGTTTAAAATACGTGGTGTTACAAAATTAATAACAGGGTTTTAAGGATTTGCAGTATCAACTTACAATAAAATTACAAATACCACTCAAATAGTAAATCAAATGAAAGAGAAACTCAAACAGTTTTGTTGGTACACCTGTTTCCTCTGCTTTCCATTTAAAAACGCTAGAAGCAAAGATGGTGACTAGAGAAAAAGAAAACTGTTTATGTTTTATAGTTTGCAATGACTGAATCTGTAGTTAAAACCAAGGTCGTAGCCAGAAAAACTTTTTGGGAGAGATCAGGTCAGGACCGGGGATTCGAATTTAAACCCTTTTAACACGTTCACTGCTAAGGACGCACATGTGACCTTGACACTGGACACTATGAGAAGCGGCCAACGCACAGTGCATTACACGCCAACCCCTGTATTGTTAGTGTTTTCAATACACAAAGCATTGCGTGCTTCGCACGCCAACCCTCCTATTGGGAAAACTTTCAATACACAGAGCATTGCGTGCTTTGCACGACAACCCCCGTATTGGAAGAGTTTTTAATACACAATACATTGTGCGCTTCGCACGCCAACCCTCCTATTGGGAAAACTTTCAATACACAGAGCATTGCGTGTTTTGTTAGAGTAAAGTATTTTTGTTGAACCTTCATAGATTTCTTATTTAATAGATAAGATCAAGCTCACAAGAGAGTTAGGCTGTAACCTACAGCATCCATGTGTATTGTACATTGTGGTTTCATCAAGCAAATCTAAATATCAGTATGCATGCAATGCACAATGATGTAATAGTAGTTTACGCAACGATTGTATTATGAAGGCCTTTAAGCCACGAGTGAGATGTAAGTTGGAACACGAGCGAAGCGAGTGTTCTAAATATCTCACGAGTGGCTTAAAGGCTGAATACAATCGTTGCGTACACTACTTTATCTATGACCAAAAATATACAGGGTGTAAAAAATAAGAAGTGTGTAATAATTCTTCAATTTGATACCCTTTTAACAGGAGTGAAATTAACATTCCTTTTACTCATAACCATACTAAAAAAGGTGAAGTAAAGATATAGTGAGCTAATCGAAATTTGGGATATAAATAAATAACTCACAGTAGATGACACACTTGTATTATATTCACACACTTGTAAATTCATCACTATCACTCATGTTTGCGGAATGCGTCAACTCACGTTTGAGGTTAGTTACAATAACACACTAGCATCCGGAACGTATGGGTACAATCAGCTGATGTACGAATAGCGTTATTTTTATTACAACTCTACTTCCGTCAAATGACGAGCTCTCATTGGTCTAGAGCCTATTATGTAAAGTGACTCCTGTTAGGTAAAGATATCATTACCTAATCGGGTTGGCTTTTGGTTTGTAATGTACCTCTTTCTGATGTTACTTGTAATAGCGTTATTGGTGTTTATTGCAATGGTCGTAGATAAAATATGTTGCTGTATCCTCTGTCCTGTTGTCTATTTTATAATTTAATTTGCACTTTTTAAACCTAGTATTAATTTTTACTACTAAATTTCGAGATTTTTTGGGGGGGGGGGGGGCGTTGATAGCCTGGTTGCAACACCGGCTGTCTTTGCAAAGGGGAGAGTACGGGACGACCAAGAATTATTGAAGAACATGTTGAACGAATGAGAGAGAATTTCATCACGCATAGCCCCAAGAAATCAGTTCGGAAGGCTAGTCGTGAATTAGTGTGGAGAATTTTAAGGAGACGCTTTCAACTACTTCCTTATCGTTTGCAGTTGTTACAAGCTCTAAAGCCTTGCTACATGACGATGAAGATTTTCTGGGTCATTTTCAGCAATGAACCGACATTTCACCAAAGCTGATATGAGCGCATCTGGAGGTCAGCAAATCACCACGAGATGGTATAGTTGTAACGAGACTCCCCTAAATTTAATGTTTTTTTGAGCCATATCCCAACGAAAAGTTTACGGTCCTTTCTATTATGATGAAGCAACTGTAACTTTTGTTTCGTATCTAGATGCGCTGCAATTATGGGTCTTTCCTCAATTGGAAGAAGCTGAACCACAGAAATTTATTGCTACACCGCCTCACTGGTAATTTTACGCGACTGGTTAGACAACGTTTTAGCGGACCGCTTGGCCGCCAGGGACCAGGTGACAAAGCTTGTTTCGCATGGCCTCCACTTTAACCGATTTGACGCTATTCGATTTTTACCTTTGGGGGTTCATAAAGGATCATGTGTAAAGTGCCTCCGCTACCAGCTGACCTACCCGACTTAAGAAACAGGATCGAAACCGTTGTTGCAACAATTACTCCAGACACACTGAACTAGGTTTGGGACGAACTCGGCTATCGACTCGATGTGTGCCGTGTGACCAATGGTGCTCACATTGAACACGTGTAGGAAAAACTGTTTGAGTTGCTCTTTAATTTGATGTATTTTTTGTAATTGTAAGTTCAGTGTAATAATACTACAAAACAGATATTCATTTTGAAACTCCCGTTATGTTTTTTGTGAATGCGGTCTATGGTAACACTGTGACTAAGAGTGTTCAGCTCCTTTTATTAGTAATCACTTTCACCATGGTTATTGTTAGTACATAGATGGTTAGTCTGTTATATTTAGTATATAAATATAGTTTTGGCAATCTTTTGGGACGGCTTCTAGTACAAAACACTTGGCAGTAGTTAAATCCTTAATCGAGTACATTACCATAGTTTCAAAACCAATATCTTCCTTACACAGGGTGACCCCAAACTCTCCGGTCACCTTTTGTGGATCTGTTCCTGGGATGAAGAAAAGCATATTTCACAACATAAACTTGGGTCTACGGAGCTTACTTTTTCATCTGTATGTGTTTTTTACAAAATAATATCTAGAGAACGGTTTGACCAATTGAGTTTAAACTCGACATGAAGTTTAAACTAATAGAGATCTATTGCAAGGAAAATAAACAATTTATTATATCCGATCAGGCGTTTCGAAATGGCGGCTGTTTGAAAATTTCAAACACGAATCAGCCAAAAACCGTACATTTTAACGATAAATTTCAAAACACCTTTTTTGTATCCCTTTTGATTCCCTATTGGCTGGTGTAACTGTCAAAACAATCGGATGAAGGGTAATAGTTAAGTTATGGATAATATCAGCGTACATACACACCAATTTGTTATGTTTACGTAGTTGGTATAGGATGCCGGGTTGAACAAACCAATCATTAGACATAACTTAACTATTACCTTTCATCCGATTGTTTCGATAGCTACACCATCTGATAGGGAATCAAAAGGGCTATGAAAAAAGGTGTCTGGAAATATTTTGTTAAAATGTACGGTTTTTGGGTAATTCAAGTTTGAAATTTTCAAACAGTCGCCATTTTTAAACGCATTAATAGATAAAATCGTTTTTCTCGCAGTAGATCATTGTTAGGTTAAACTTCATGTCAAGTTTGAACTGAATCGGTCGAAACGTTCTTTAAGATAATAACAGCATATTTTTACGTACAAACAATATTGTTGTGTTTACCGTGTTGGTAATCCGCGTGGGTTGAACAAATCGAGTATCACACATAACTTAACTCTTATCAAAAACCGATTGTTTTGAAAACTACACCATACGATGGGAAATTAAAGCGGCAACGAAAAAGGTCTTTTGAAATTTTTAAAATGTACAGTTTTCGGATAATTCAGGTTTGAAATTTTCAAACAGCCGCCATTTTGAAATGCAGGATGTAATCGTTTATTTTTCTTACAATAGATCATTGTCATTTTAAACTTTATGTCAAGTTTGAACTCAATCGGACAAACTGCTGTCTAGATATTAATTATTTTGTAAAAAATGCATACAGACAGACGAAAAAGTAAGCACCCGCAGACCCATATTATTTATGTTGTAAAATATGTTTGTCTCGATCTCAGGAACAAATCCACAAAAGGGACCAGAGAGTTCGGGGACACCCTGTATTATAGGCTACATACAATATTCAGTACAAATTTTATCACCAATCATATTACCCATTCATTAGTTCCTATAGGCCCAAAAGTTTTCTGGCAGTGAATATTCCCTTTGTTCGAACAACAAGTATTTATTGTACAGTAGAGTACCGCTTTTCCAAACCCCGCTATTATAAAAATCCGCCAATTCCGAACAGAGTTCAGAAAAATATCGATTTAAAAAAATAAAAGCAGGAGAATATAACCCTTCGCGCGGTACGGAAATTTCGGACCGCTCGCACTGTAACCATGCCTCCAAAAAATTAAGTTCTCAATAAGTCGATGCTAATTTTTTTTTCGATTTTCTTATACCAAAATAAACGGTACCAGGAACTGGCACATACTTTCTCACAAATACATTTAAATTACTAAACAGAATCACTGTGACTTGTATTGTGGGGTAGGAGAGTTTTTTTTATTAAAGTTGGAGATTAACTAATAAATATTATTATTATTATTATCTAGAGAGAAAACTATTCGATCGATTTCGAAAAAATTTGCACCAAACACGTCAATTAGGTCTTTATAGATGCACGTAAAAAGGATTTGAATTTGTTTTTAAAACAACCCGCTTTATGGCCAAAAAACCCCCAAAAATCAATTATTATTATTATTATTAGCTAAACGAGAATTTTTAGAAAGATGCGGGTTTTTGTATATGGTAGGTCACATTAAAGGCTACAAATAAGCCAAATTTTATCAAAATCGTTAGAGCCGTTTTTTTATTTAAAAAAAATAACTGATTTTTAGGGTGTTTTTTGGCCAAAAAGGGGGTTGTTTTTCAAAAATTTTCAAAACCTTTTTTCGTGCATCTATACAGGCCTACTGGACATGTCTGGTGCAAATTTGGTTGAAATCGATCGAATAGTTTTCTCTCTAGCTTTGTATACTTTTATTAAAGTAGGCGATTAACTAATAAATATTATTATTATTAGCTAGAGAGAAAACTATTGGATTGATTTCGAACAAATTTGCACCAAATACGTCAATTAGATCTTTATAGATGCACGTAAAAAGGTTTTGAACAATTTTGAAAAACAACCCCCTTTATGGCCAAAAAACCCCAAAAATCAGTTATTATTATTATTATTAGCTAAACGAGAATTTTTAGAAAGATGTGGGTTTTTGTATATGGTAGGGCACATTAAAAGCTACAAATAAGCCAAATTTTATCGAAATCGTCAGAGCGGTTTTTTTTATAAAAAAATAATAACTGTTTTTTTGGTGGTTTTTTGCTTAAAAGGGGATTGTTTTTTAAAATTTTTCTAAACCGTTTTTCGTGCATCTATACAGGCCTGCTTGACATGTCTGGTGCAAATTTGTTTGAAATGGATAGAATAGTTTTGGCTCTAGCTTTGTATACATACAGACATACATACATACAGACAGACATTTTGTAAAAACCACTTTTTTGGACTCAGGGGGTCCCAAAACGGATATTTCCACAAAAATCTCAACATCGATTTTTTTTTGCGATCACTATACTTTCTCTATACTATAGTATAGTGAGAAAGTAAAATGAGACATGGGTGGACAAAATAGTTTGTTTAATCAAAGTTGGTTTATTTTGCACGGAGTTTGCAAGTAAACTGACTTGCGAGTTAGTTCGTCTACAGCGTCAGCGTTACTCGAAACAGAGCACGAGTGGTGTAGCGCGCTAATTTAGGTGCTCCTCCCACAACAGTCGGAGAGCGGAGTCGACCGCCATTATGTTTTTTAACCAAGTGATATGTTACCCAACAACTGCTGCACTCAAGCGGCAAAATTAAAAACTACTCAGACCTGACAATACGCTCAATGTTTAAAAGCGAGTATATTTGTCCACAGCGTTTTGGGCAAAGTATAACTTAAAGGTTATATTTGTCTACTGCGCGGGAAGGGTTAAAAAGACGTGAAAAAACTTTCATTTATTGTCATTGAAATAAGTTAAATAGAGACAGACATAGAGCCTAAGTTTGATGAAAACGCCTGAAAATAAATTGGAATGAAAGCTGGTTTTGTTTCTTTTACGTTTTCCATCCTTTTTACGGGAAGGAAGCTACGGCAACAAGCTTCCGGTGAAACGGATACCGGGTCCGTCAGAAAGAAGGAAGGATTAGATACAACAGCTAGACAGTAGTAGTGTTGTTGCCACCTGCCAGTTGCGTTCATCAGTTTTTCTCTTCTGTTTTCGTTATCTCGAAGGAATTTTATTTTTTTTCGATCTTTTTTCAAGCCGATGCGGTACTAACAGACAGACTACTGGATGTCAAAATGGACAGTTCGAACAACCTATCCCTTCCCTTCCATTTTTAGAAGAAAACGGAATCGTAACGCAACGGAAGGGAAAAAACCGATGGTGTAAACCTACCCTGAGGCGAGGTCAAGAGCATTTGCCGCGTCCACGTGTGAGATGAGTTCAGTTTGATCGTTCACCTCCTCCTCGCTTTCCTCCGAGCCGATCAACTCTGTATATAACTGATACTAGCAGATGTCCCCGCACTTAATTTATGCCTTAACAAGTCAATACGTTGATATTATTCATGAAATCCGGCTATTCCGAATTCCTGCTGAACCGAACAGTGTTGTCCCAATTAGTTTGGAATAGCGTGACTCTACTGTATTCAATTAAAAGTGAAGTTCCAGAATGTCTAAGTTTAAAACGGCGGAAAACGTTTTTACCCTGCTTAGCTAAATTAAAATAAATACAATTGAAATAATATCCTATGACTTAGAATAACTGTAGGTAAACACAAATTTATAAAAAAAAACAACTAAAGTAAATAAATAACAATTTTTAACCTAAAGGCACTTCGTGTCTTGCGATTGATCCGTATCCAGGTTTTTTATGCCCATTGGTCAAATCTGTATCCCAGTTTGTGCCGGTCTTGGAATCAATTTCTGTATTTCTTTCGTCGCTTATCAAGCGATATTGTTTCAATGACGCATCCTTGCGTTTGTTACAGACGACGAAGCAGCGGCAAGCGATGAACTGAAACGTAGAAATTACAAGTAAGAAAAGTTGTTATGTTGATTTTCTTAAAAGGCTTAGTTGCGACTCTATAATTTATTTAGTTATTAGCGAATTTCCATTGGAAAGACGAGCTATTGCAGTGACCCTTATGGTGGGACCTAAGGTCGAGCGTAGTAAATGAGCACCGATCATGGTTCCCAGAACACGTTTTGGGGTGTCATTAGAACTTTGTATGTGTATATTTGTGCTCGAACTGTAACGTCCGCATTTTAAGTCATATTTGTCCAAATTTGGACTCGCACAGACTAGTTCGATAACCAAAAAAATCTAACAACTGGAAGTATGTTTTTTGACAGGAAGTAACTATTTTTCGTACCAAAATGAAACATTTTTGGGGTTTTATCTAAATAAAATTAATGTAGGATATTATTGTGCACATTTTTTTTACACGACCTTATAGCTCGCTTGGTTCCTCCAGAATCGATCAAAACGTAAAATATAATAAAAGTACCAGGTTTTTAAATCCATGTGGAAGGTGGCGCTTTTCGGTTATGGGTCAGCAAACTTTGAACATTTTCCTAACCTAACCTAACCGGTTCAAAGTTACAGTTATGAGCATTTCACAGTTACTCATAAATATAATTTTGTCGATCCCGAAATAGGTGCTCATACGTAAACAGTCGAAAGCAATTGGCGGCTGACAAAACACCGTAACAAAGTTCAGTGCGGCACACATCGTTCTATGCTTGATTCTTATTTATGAGAGTTTTTGTGGCACGGAAAAGACTTATTCAAGCAAATTTTCAAAGATATTGCCGCCTACTGGCCTCCAGAATAAAGGTAACAACTATAGTTTCATAGTTTCTATTTAGAAAATGTTTAAAGTTTGCTGACACTTGACCGAAAAGATCCTGGAGGATTTTACCATCTTCTGATCTGAGGCCGACGGTGGAGTTTGTATGCTATGAGTGAAGGGAAGCAGTCTATAATTTGAGACAACAAGGGTGTGGTGCAAACTCGCAAACCGAGTTTTTCCGCTGCGAGTGGAACGAAGGAGCGCGTGAGTCGAAACAGGAGGCTTAGGTGCAAACAAATTCTACTAATATATTTTGTATTCAACGCCTTCGTGAGTAGTTCAATTTCCCAAATTAAAACCCTAAAATATCACACTGGTTTGAATAAAAACCCCGAACCACAAAACAAAGAACAAAAACCATAACTAAACAACTAAATTGTAAGTTATGTTTATTACGCTACCCTTATGTAAATTTCGATGACATGGTCATCATCCTCAGAGGGTTTTAACACTACTCAGTAACATCTAATCTAATACACAATAAAGATTAAAAATATGAATGATAGTACATTCAAGTGTTGTGAATTTAACGTAGGACTTTGTATAATTCCATATTTAAACATCTGGTGTGCACATCACACAACTTTCCTTACCAAAATAGATGCTGTATCAATTACCAAATTTTTCGAGCGAGAGATTGATGATACCATTTTCGAGTTAATAGGAGTATCCGTTTCGAAGAAAGCGGTACTAACTTCAAAACGTTTAATCCCACGGACCTGATTTTGGTCTCAATCGATTTCTCACCCCCAAAAATAAAGTAAAAAAATACTATACTAAGAAATTGCTTCAAGATTTTTGTATATGTTTTCAATTCTTTACAGTTGTTTTAAATGGTATGACGTAATTTGAACATTATGATTCTTGAACATTTTGAAATTTCTTTTCCTTACTTCCTTTAGAACATATTCAGGTCAAACGGCCTAATATTTCTAATAGAGCATAGCTGAATTTACAAAATCACAAAAGATTCGTGAA
>JAGFPH010007783.1:0-21010 GCA_018207615.1 Philaenus spumarius | reverse complement strand
GCAAAGAAATTTGTGATAACTGTATATAAATTGCCTACTTTTAATTTGAAAAATTCAGATTTATTGTTTAGCTTTTTTTAAATTCAATTTTCATTGTTTATTTTGTATTTTAATTAAATTTTACCTATTTTACTGAGTTTTTCTTTTCATTTTTCGGTTATAAAAATTATAACTACTAAAATCCTCAAAAATGTACTCTGTCAGATTAATCCAATTTAAAATTATATTTTAAAGTATAAGCTGTTCCAAGACTGTAATAAAATTATCCTAATATGTACAATATATTGTTATTTTAACAAATTGACTGTTTATTTATATACCCATAACACAAAAAATATTTTATTTCACTTATTATAAACAAAGTGAGACTATGTGCGCCTTTTACGGAAATTAATTATTTTGAAAGGTACATACTTATGGTTTTTCATTATTATTAATAATAATATATTATTAAATATACAGTCAAATATATACAATGAGAAAAGAGCAAAAAAAAATTATTAAGTATAAAATACAGATTGTTTTAAAGCTGGGGTGATGCGTCACCCCATGTTGTTTTCCAAAGCTACTTAGTTTGTGTTGCCCTCGTAGGGTTAAGGTTATTTGTTTTAGGGTTTTAAATATTTGGGAATTGGTCTACTCAGGAGGTGCGTATGTGTACGAAATATATTAGTAGAATTGGTTTGCGCCTCAGCTTCCAGCCCTGGCTCATGTGTTGCTTCCTTCCACTCGCTTTTTATAGTTCTGTTATGGCAATTTACATTGTGGGGGAACCAGACGGGCTATAAGGTCTTGTAAAATAACAAAATGTGTAGAATATTCTCCTACATCTCTTGTTTTTTAGATAAAACCCCAACAAAGTTACTTCCTATCAAAAAAACATGTTGGTTGTATTTTTTTTTGGGTAACAAACTCATCCGAGCTACTTAGAAAACCAACATCTGTACCAATGTGAACCTAAAAAATATATGCACACTCACATATATGTAAACATTTTAATGACGCCCCAAAACATGTTCTGGAGAATATGATCGATGCTCATTGACCTCTCCCAACCTTAAGTCCCACCATAAAAGTCTGTATAGCTCATTTTCTTTTGGAAATTTGCTAATGAAAACATTCTTAATCGTACAGGATTGAATATTAATAGGTCTTACATAAAAGTAAACATAAATACTGACTCGAGTGTTATCATTTAACCTTTGACTTACGACAAAGATATGATTGATACTCCAGTTAAAAAATATGAGGGATGCAGTTACAAAGAGATTAGATTAGTTTAATTTGGGTGAGTCTGTCTTTAAAATAACCACAGTCAATCACAACAACAACAATGACTTTAAACAACTTTCAGACTATTTTTTGTTTGTCATTGATACTAATTTTGTTTAAGAAGTATAAGTTTGTAATACAAATTAATTAGCACTGCTAAATAATGTAGTTTCTTAAATGTGTTTCATCAGTTAATAACGCACATAATATAAATGTGTACATGAACAAAAATGATTTCTTACAAATTTTTGCTTAGTTCATAAAACAATTTCCCACATTAACTTTTTTGAATTGATTAAACATTTTTAAATATATAACTGATTTTCTTCATAATTTTAATGGACAATATAAAATATATAATTATGCAGTATAGTACCGCTATTCCGAACTAATTGGGAACTTCGGAATAGGCGGATTGCATGAATAAAATCAACTTATTGACCTCGCCTTACACTACGTCGACAACATGCTTCATCAACACCAAATGATGTTATGTTCATGCAGCGATGGCAGAACATTGCATCCTCAAGTCGATCCATGGGCGGATCCAGCCGGTTTTCAAGGAGTGGTCTGCCTCCTATCCGGGGGGGGGGGGGGGGTAAAGAATAATTTTTTTGGAATACAGTGCTTGAAAACGTCTTTTTAGACTATTTCACGATCTCCCATTTTGAATAGGAATTAAGGATTATATGCTTTACCCAAAAATAAAGTTTTATTATAACAAATTGTAGAGAATAAACAATAGAATTGAACTGTAAACGTGAAAATTTTACATAGATTTATTCTAAAAACTTATTTCACTAAATTACAACAATTAAACAAAATTCTCACAAACGTATAGTATATAGTTCCAGCCAGACAGGAAAAGGTAACGGCTAAAGCGCTTAGGGTGTTGAAAATATACTTATTTCACGAATAGTTCGGAACACTAAACCAGGTTTTCCTTATATTAAACGAAAATATAGAACTTGCACTGTCTTCAAATCAATATAAAAATTATTATACGAATACTGCATATAGATTTGTAATAGATACATCGATTGAAAAATGTGCTTTCTCATTTTTTGAAAACTGTCCAATGGCAAGGGTTTACAGACAAATGCATATCTAAGAAACTATAAGAGTGACGAATGATTAGAAGATCGTGGTAGAAAGTTAAAATCTTGACAAATCCAGTGGTGTCCTTATCTTCTTCTCAGAACAAGTCTGTCTAACGATTATGTGCCTTTAAAAAAGTGACGGGTTTGAGTCATTTCCTTATGCTTTCTAGCGCGGCATCAATATTTATTTAGGCAACTACAATTTTACAACGATGATTGTAAATATACTTTTTAGAAGAAATTTGACAATACTAAAATTGAAGTTTAAAACATTTTCTTTCCAATGGTTTTTATTTTATTGAGATTAGATAACATTTATTGGGTGGAATATTCAAAACAAGTTGTGTTGTCTGAGACTACTCAATTGAGCAGTTTGCCACTTAGACGATTAAACAAAAATATAATAACCCAAAGGGGGGGCTGCAGCCCCCCTGGATCCGCCAATGAGTCAGAAAAAAATCACAGACTTTACTTCTTAGAGTAGGTTTACACCATCCGTTGCGTTACTATTCTGTTTTCTTCTAAAAACAAAAGGGAAGGTATAGGTTGTTCAAACTGTCCGTTTTGTTATCCAGCAGTCTCTCCATTAGTACCGCATAGTCTTGAAAAAATATCGACAAAAAATAAAATTTGTTCGAGATAACGAAAACGGAGGAGAAAATCGGATGAACGCAGCTGGCAGGTGGCAACAACACTACTAGTGCCTAACTGTTGTATCTGATCCTTCCTTCTTTCTGACGGACCCGGTATCCGTTTCACCTGATGCTTGTTGTGGTAACTGCCTTCCCGCAAAACGGATTTAAAACGTGAAGGAAACAAAACCAGCTTTCATTCCAATTTGGTTTCAGGGTTTTCATCAAGCTTAGGCTCTATGTATGTCTCTATTTAACTTATTTGTATAACAATAAATACATGTTTTTCAACGAACATCTTTATAATTTTTCCTGTTTTTATGTTTAAAAAATTGGTATTTTTTCTGAACAACTCTGTTCAGAATAGGAGGATTTTTGGAAAAGCTGCGTTCGGAATAGAGGGACTCTACTGTATTTCATAAAAGCAGGAGGGACCGAGACTCAGGGGGCTTATATTAGCAAATGTAAATTACTACAAACCTTTAGCTTTTATACTTTGTCCTTCGCTCTCCAGAGGCGGTAAGAAACACATTATAACAAAGGCAGTGATCAGCATGGCCATGCCATTCACAATAAAGGGCAGTTTGAATCCTCCAAGCTGAAAAGTCAAACACCATTACAAATTAATCAGAGGGACTAAAATATAAGGTGGAAACGGGGTTCAGGTTGACAATTTTTTTTATTAAAGCACGGAAAATCCATAAAGAGATGCATTTTCTATATTTAATAACTCACAAACTCTTATTTTTTTAGTTCTGTCTGACTAATTTTAAAAACTTTTGTGTTGCTGAAAAGCTCTTTTTTAGTAGATTTGCAAGAAATGGGAAAAGCTCCATTTTCTGAACAACTTGTCATAAAACCTAAAACTACCAAATATACTGCAATACAATCAACAGATCTCGGATGACCAAAAACTCGGATAATATGGTAGGCTGTGAGAAAATCACTGAGGTCCGAGTATCCGCGTCATTTACGTAGTTATAAGGCTGATTTGGAGCCATACGTACTTCAAAATCTATTCTATTTGGCTTCAAATAATATAGTTTCAAATAAACAAAGAAGGTTTGATAATGTACTCAAACGAAAGAAATTGGTTGCTGTAAGCTAATCTAATAAAAACCACCAAAAAAATGCCTCTGAATTTTTTTCAAGCTCGCTTTTTTTTATTGATTGTCTAGCCTCTTCTTTATTTGAATACATTTGATATACCCACTTTTACTTTCTCACTATACTATAGTATGGAGAAAGTATAGTGATCGTAAAAAAAAAGGTTGAGATTTTTGTGGAAATATCCGTTTTGGGACCCCCTGAGTCCAATAAAGTGGTTTTTACAAAATGTCTGCCTGTATGTATGTCTGTATGTCTACAAAGCTAGAGCAAAAACTATTTGATCGATTTCAAACAAATTTGCACCAGACATGTCAAGTAGGCCTGTATAGATGCACGAAAAACAGTTTTGAAAAATTTTGAAAAACAACCCAATTTTTGGCCAAGAAACCCCCAAAAAATCAGTTATTATTTTTTTATAAAAAAACGGCTCTAACGATTTTGATCAAATTTGGCTTATTTTAATGTGCCCTACCATATGCAAAAAACCACATCTTTCTAAAAATTCTCAATTAGCTAATAATAATAATAACTGATTTTTGGGGGTTTTTTGGCCATAAAGGGGGTTGTTTTTCAAAAACCTTTTTTCGTGCATCTATACAGCTCTAATCGACGTGTTTGGTGCAAATTTGTTCGAAATCGATCGAATAGTTTTCTCTCTAGATAATAATAATAATATTTATTAGGTAATCTCCAACTTTAATAAAAAATCACCTCTCCTACCCCACCCTACAAGTCACAGTGAACGTGTTTAATAATTTAAATATGTTTGTGAGAAAGTATGTGCCAGTTCCTGGTACCGTTTATTAAAAAATAAAAAGATTCGGATCCTCTCTAGTACCCGTTCATTATGAACGAATCGTTCATGATCCGCCCATCATTAGATTTTACATGCTTTTCAGTGATGTTGCAAAACATCCAGTAGAGAAAGGCCTAAAAGTGGAAATTTTCACGTTTGGTATTAAAACAATTTCCTCAGATCCCCTGGTAAGTTAAAACCCCCTAAGCTAATAACATCATCCGCCAAAAGTTACAAGTTTGATAACAAAAGTGTAAACATGTTATAACTAGAATATAAGAGGGAATTTAAAGTTTAAAATTTAATCAGTTGTATTGAAATTGTTGAATAATACATCTATAAACTACTTACACTAAATAAGAATCCACCAATTGACGGTCCAACGATGTAGCCCACTCCATAGAATACTTCTAAGGTTGCCTGCAACAAAAATATAATTTCTTATAAACCAAGCTTGAGTATTAACTAACATATAGTCCAAAATAAATATTTATTTATCATAGTTAATGGTGTAGGATAGATTTTGTCTTAGAGCTATCTAATAAAATATTTTTCCATTGATTAGCGTGCAAGTACAGGGCGGATTTAAAGTGGGGACACTCCTACGCCCAAGAGTTTTAGCCGCCCCCATTATTGTACTTAAGCCATACTTACTTGAAAATCTATTTATTTGGTTTTCAATAATATAGTTTTAAATAAACAAAGATGGTTTGATAATGTACTCAAATGAAATGAATTAGATACTCTAAGCTACTGTAATAAAAACCACAAAAATAATGCCTCTGAAGTTTTTTCAAGCTCGCTTTTTTTCATTGATTATCTCGCCTCTTCTTTTTTGGAATACCATTGAGATACCCACTTTTCAATTTCTGTTCTATTTCGTCTCCAATCCCCGACAGTCACTTCCCCAACACCTAAATCACTTGCCACTTTTCTTATTGAATCGCCTCCATCTGACCGTTTAATTGCTTCCCATTTTTGATTTAAAGATAAAACAACGCGCTTTCCACTCATAATGACACTCTCATTCAAAAAGTTTAACACCGACCCCGACTAAAAACAATATACAGTAGCAGGGGGGAAGAAACAACTTGTGGGAAAGGAGGGCGAGTCCCAAATATGATGCTGCGAGGAGCCATGGGCGGATCCAGCCGGTTTTCAAGGAGGAGGCTGTTTCCTATCCGGGGGGGGGGGGGGGGGGAGAGAATAAATTTTTTAGAATATTTGAATACAGTGCTTGAAAACGTCTTTTTAGACTATTTCACGAGCACCCATTTTGAATAGGAATTAAGGATTATATGCTTTATCCAAAAATAAAGTTTTACTATAACAAATTGTAGAGAATAAACCATAGAATTGAACTGTACACTTGTTGAAAATTTTAAATAGATTTATTCTAAAAACTTATTTTACTAAATTACAACAACTAAACAAAATTCTCACAAACGTAGGCCTATAGTATATAGTTCCAGCCAGACAGGAAAAGGTAACGGCTAAAGCGCTTAGGGCGTTGAAAATGTACATAGTTCACGGAAATACCCGAATAGTTCGCCAGGTTTTCCTTATATTAAACGAAAATGTAGAACTTGCACTTCAAATCGATATAAAAATTATTATACGAATACTAAATATAGATTTGTAATAGATACATCGATTGCAAAAGGTGCTTTCTAATTTTTTGAAAACTGTCCAATGGCAAGGGTTTACAGAAAAATTCATATCTAAGAAACTATAAGAGTGACTAATGATTAGAAGATCGTGGTAGAAAGTTAAAATCTTGACAAATCCAGTGGTGTCCTTATCTTCTTCTCAAAACAAGTCTGTCTAACGATTATGTGCCTTTAAAAAGTGACGAGTTTGAGTCATTTCCTTATGCTTTCTAGCGCGGCATCAATTTTGATTCAGGCAACTACAATTTTACAACGATGATTACATATTTTGTAAATATACTTTTTAGAAGAAATTTGTAAGTACAAAAATTGAAGTTTAAAACATTTTCTTTCCAATGGTTTTTGTTTTATTGAGATTTGATAATATTTAGTGGGTGAAATATTCAATATAAGTTGTGTTGTCTGAGACTACTCAATTGAGCAGTCTGCCACTTAGACGATTAAACAAAAATATAATAACCCAAACAGGGGGCTGCAGCCCCCACAGCCTCCTCCCTGGATCCGCCAATGGGAGGACGGGAGTGTAAACAGGCGCAAGATCGCTTCGTCATTCACAATACCCGTCTGCTAAATGTCACCATACTATTGTGTTAAGTAAGGAGCGGAAATGTTTTCAGGATGTACAAGGCAAACGATAGTTTTGTTTTCTTTCTGATCAATCTAACACAAAAGTTTTTATTGTAAATTCACTAACAGAGAAATCCTCTCAAGCTATGAATTCTTTATCAAAATCAATTCTGTTAACTTACATTCATTTGTAGATTAACAGAATTGATTTTGAAATTTTTTTTTTTAAATTTGTTAATGCGGAAACTCCAAGGTTCAACTGTAATAGAGCTTTGTACCTAAGCTATATTTTCTTTATATGCTAGGAAATTGTCAAATTTTACTTACAAAAGTTGTCGCAACTGATTCAGGGAACTGTGCCGCTGTCATGGAGAAGGCAGCCACTAGTGCCGAAGTCGAGCCTAAGGACTCGGTCATACGAAGTATGAAGGAGAGTGTAATGAACCAAGTATGGTTTTTCACAAAGTCCAACATGCTGCAACAGAACACAACATAGCTGAGTGGATTATTCATTTTGTAGTGCATTGGTACAACTAATATTGTTTGTAAAGATTTTGTAATATCTTACTTCTACAATAATTCAGCAGACTCTTAAACGTTTGACGACCATATTGATACCTATTTAAGAAAATGCGGTTTGTTTTAAATGAAAAAAAAATTTGAAATGACATTGTTATTTCATCGGTATATTTATTAGGGCCCTTTTTTATTTTCTTTGTTTTAGGTTAAAACCCTATTGATGCCTTTTTTCTGGAGATCTACCAGCCCTATTTTCATTCGGTTTGTTTTAAATGAAAACAAATTTTGTCATTATTGTAAACAAAACATTTATGTCATTTTTATTTCATCAATATATTTATAAGGGCTCTTTTTGAGGGGTTTTTCGTTTTACGTTAAAACAATATTGATACTTATTTCTAGAGATCTACCAGGCCGATTTCGTTCGGTTTGTTTTAAATGAAAACAAATTTTGTCATTATTGTAAACAAAACATTTATGTCATTTTTATTTCATCAATATATTTATAAGGGCTCTTTTTGGGGGGGGGGGGGGTTTACGTTAAAACAATATTGATACTTATTTCTAGAGATCTACCGGGCCGATTTCATTCGGTTTGTTTTAAATTAAAAAATGTTTTGTCATTATTGTAAACAAAACATTTGTGTCATTTTTATTTCATCAATATATTTATAAGGGCTCTTTTTGAGGGGTTTTTGGTTTTACGTTAAAACAATATTGATACTTATTTCTGGAGATCTACCAGCCCGATTTTCATTCGGTTTGTTTTAAATGAAAACAAATTTTGTCATTAATGTAAACAAAACATTTATGTCATTTTTATTTCATCAATATATTTATAAGGGCTCTTTTTGAGGGGTTTTTGGTTTTATGTTAAAACAATATTGATACTTATTTCTAGAGATCTACAGTACCAGACCGATTTCATTCGGTTTGTTTTAAATGAAAACAAATTTTGTCATTATTACAAAAAAATTATGATATATCACTTTTATTTCATCAATATATTTATAAAGGCCCTTTTTGAGGTATTTTTGGTTTTAGATTACAACCGTATTGATACCTATTTTTGGAGATCTAGCGGTCTGGCTTACGTGCAGTTTGTTATCGATGGAAAAAAACATGTCATTACTATCAAAAAGTGTATGAAATAACATTTTTATTTCATCGGTATGTTTACAAGGGCACATTTTATCTTGTACGGGTTTTCAAAACTATCTTAACCTTTTCGTCGGTTAATTCTACTGAACTTTGCTTGATGTAAAGTGTGTTAACATGTAGAAATGATTTTTTATATGACAGTGGAGAACATTGTACGGATAAATCTGCACCAGTATACCTGCACAGCACACTCAGTACAGATCCACACAGAACCAATAGTACTGCATAACGTTTTTCTTACACAGAACACAGAAGTATAATAATTCAATCACGCAGCTGAACCGCTGACGTGAATTGGGCCCATTTCCAAAATTAAGTTTATATGTTTTAAGTTTTCAACTACAGTAGAGTCCCGATATTTCAAGTTGAATGGGACCGAGAGTACCTCGGATTGTGAAAAACTCGAATTACACGGAATATGTAGAGGTTAAGATAAAACTACTATTTATTGTCCTCGCATATCCGAAAAAATTTAAGTTTTATTAAATATACACTATTTTGTATTGAACACTGAGGTAAAAAAAGTAATTTTATACACAGTAAAAAATAGAAACATACTTATTAATTAAATCATAAATAGTGTTTTGTTTAACTACTCTGCAACGTTTACGAGCTGCGATGTCATGCCATGGGGACACGGCAGTGCCGGGAAAAGTTTGTTTCGATGTTATTTTTGTATATACAGTAGAATTTGGATAATTCGAACGTCTTTAATTCGAAATTTCCATTAATTCGAAGTTTCGGTTCGGTCCCTTGAACTTTATATGATAACAATGTAAAAAAACCTATGGATAATTTGAAGTTGTTTTTCAACACTAAAAATAAAATCTTGTGCTGTGAAAGGGATAGCTGGATAAATAGGTCACTGTCTGGTAAAAAAGGGGCTGGACATAGGGTGCAGGACTTACGTGATTGTACACGTATTGTAATTCTAGATGCGGTACCGGTTTCCAAGAATTTAGCCTTCAGAGAATTCTCTAGGTACCGATACTGTAGTTTGTCATTGATGCTCTGCCCAATCTCTTTCTGTTGTTAAATCTCGACAAAACCTTTTGTAAACGGAACAGAACAATCATGTTGTTTATTGACACTTGTACTGTGCATAACTCTATCCCACTTATATGAACAACGTTACGGTTATTTTTTCCTCCCCAAACATGACTTTAGTTGTACAGCCATTGGATCAGGGCATTATAAAACATTTTAAGCATTTATACGGGCGAATTATTGTACAAACGCTCTTGACAGATTAATTCGAAAACAAAAATTTAAAGATCGTTATCCTTCAAGCACGAAGAATGTGTCTCAATGCATGGTCACATTCAATGCTATTTGTGGCTCGAATTATACAAAACCTCGGATTATCGAGATTCGAATTACCGGGACTCTACTGTATTTGGACAATTTGTCTACTCATGAAGGCGGTGAATAGCTGTCTGCATGTTCAAAATAAATAGGTAGAATTTGTTAGCACCTCAGCCTTCAATCCGAGATCACGAGCTGGTTCGTTTTGCACGCAGCAGAAACATTCGCTTTGCCAGTTTCCATTTCAACATTGAGGCCTTGGATTATGGACTGCCTCGCTTCGCTCGCAGCGGACAAACTCGCTTGTCGACCTCGGATCAGAAGATGCCCAACGCTGATTTTAACTGATTACTTTCATGGTATTTTACGTTTTGATCGATTGTTTAGATAAAACCCACGGTTTTGGATTTTTTCGGCTAGCGAACTCGTCCGACCGACTTTTAAAACTAATGTGTGTACCAAATCGGAACACATATGTACATAAAAATGTAAAATTGTTAATGACACCTCAAAACGTGTTCTGGGGACCATGAACGGCGCTCATTGACCACTCACCAAAAGAGTCACTGCAACAAACAGGTCATCTTTCCTACGGAAATTCGCTAAAACATTTTTAAAATATTATAACTGTGTCCCTGTCCATAAAATGTATGCAAACACAATAATTGGAAATGCATTATGGATGAAATTTAAAACAAGGTCCTTTCTAGTATAAACTGAATTAGAATTTTAAATTAAAGTAAACAAATTTAATTTATATTATGCTTTTATAATGACAAAAATCAATTAGATATTATTTTCGGTTAAATGGGATATTCGGAAGAGGTAGGTACTTCAACTGGAATATAATGGAAAATATAGAAATTTTTAAACTAAAGATGAACGGAGGAAATATTATTAATGAACAAATATACAACCAATCAGAAATAACATTCCAAAATCTGGAAATGTTAAAAGTATTAAAGAATAAAATAAAAAAGTAGGTTTGTGTAGCCATCGGAACGTGTGGCCGGCGGCAGTACCGGTTGGAGGAGGGGCGGGGCTAAACTGTATTTAAAGACGAATCCCAAACGGATGAATCCAGTACTAGGTCTCGAGAATGGAGGAACTCTGAAATGCATCGACGAACTCAAATAAAAGGGTTAAGCTAGGATTGGCGGAAAATTGTACTCAAACTGATCATATTTATCCTAGCAGATATAATTTATATAATAATTACTTCAACTGTCCCTACAAGAAAGATGATGTAGTACACTTCCGATTTTAATACAGACTTCATACTTTTTGAGGCCAACCTATGGACCAGTTAACAATTCTAGTGGTTTTATAGAATAAATTATCATATGTGGATTAAGTTTTCAATTATATATGACCTAATGTAGTAGGTACTTACCCAAATAAAACGGCAGACAAAGCAGCTAAAATCATACCAAAATTTAGCAATGGCCGCACTCCACAATTTTCAAGCTGAAATAAAAACAGGTCTGCATAACTAAGGATAATTGGAATGTTAGTATACACAAAAAAGTTGTACTGTACAGGGAAGGCCTTGTATTATCAAAAGCGTGTAACAATTTCAGGGCACGTAGAAGGGCTATTGGAAGTTCATGAAGGCTTCGGCCCTAGATGATGAACTGGCTCTATGTTACCATCTCTAACTTTTGTCTCTATAGTCTGTTGGCCCGCTACCAGGAAGGAATGGGCAAAAAGGAGAACTTAACAAAGTATAGCGGATGGCCTGCTTTGTAATCACGGGGGCCACGAGAACTACTCTTACAGCGACTCCATGGAAATCTTTTGGATCTCCCACCTCTGGACCTCCTAGTCCAGGGGGAAGCTAGTATGGCCCAATGAGATTAAAATGAGTTGGTCAACACCTGTCGTAAGAAATGGACACAGCGAATACCTAAACAAAACATTGCGATCCGATGTTGCGAGCTGGTATGGACTACATGACTCCCAGGTATAATTTTGATAGCCAATTAGAGGCTATTTTACCGGCTCGGGAAGATTGGCTACGAGAACAGGTTAACCTTGGAAATGGACAGATCTGGTTCACGGACAGGTCCAAAACAGACGAAGGTACGAGAGCTGGAATGCAAATGTATAAAGGACTGTGCACACAGAAAAGATACGCAGTGTCGCTGGGGCTTTACTCTTCAGTCTTCCAAATGGAGGTCTACACAATACTTGAATGCACAAAACGAATACTGGACTCATTAAACATGTTATGCACAGATTTTACGATACGTTCTTATAGTCAGCCTGCTCTATGGGCATTATCTCTTCAAGAACAACGTCAAAGTTGGTCTGAGAATGCCAGTTACTGCTGGATCGCCTATCGAGCAGTAGGCAAGTAAGACTTGTGTGGATCCTTGGACATGAAGGAGTAGAAGGAAATGAAATAGCAGATAAACTTGCAAAAAGAGGAGCTGGAACTCCAACAATGGGCTCAGAACCGATGATACGAATATCAAGAGGCTATCGGAAATAAAGCGAAAGAAAAAACAATCAATCAGAACACTTACACAGATGGAGAGAAGATGGTAAGAGGTCAGAGACAGGCATACGACTTAGTTGATGGCCTGGATGGACATTTAAGCAGAACCCTGTTGGGTCTTGGCAGACCGGAATTGAGGTTGTTGGTCGATGTACTGACGGGACACAATTCTCTGAAGATGCACCTCCAACTGATGGGACTAGGGAACAACCCATTATGTCGAAGGAGTGGAGAGAAGGAGGAAACTTCTTTCCATGTTCTATGCGAATGTGACGCCCTCGCATCACTGAGACAGAAATATCTAGGTTAAGTATAACCTGACACCAGCTACATACAAGTTCTAGGCTGCTGCTTGGACATAGGGCACAGAGGAATTCATGGTTTAGGTGCAGTGTGTTCTGGCAGCAGGTCACACAACCCTCTAATAATAATTCCCTGGCTTACGATAATCCGTATATTTTAATTACTAATATGTTGTACTAATGGATTTAGGTCATTCGACAAAACCAAATTGTGTATATAGGAACATCCACTCTATTTAAAAAAAAAAATAATTACAAGGGAGACAAAGTATTTGATGTGCTCACACAGTACTTGATGTGCTCACACAGTACTTGATGTGCGCACACAATTCAGTCCCAACACAGTACTTGATGTGCTCAAAATATCAGTGATTTTAATGCCAACACGATATTTGATCTGCACACACAATTGATTCAGTAACATAATTTAATGTAGTCTAAATTTTATATGGGATGTTTTGTTTCTAAATGCACAGGAATAAGTTGGGTAGGCACAGTTAGACACAGGGCTGTAGAGGCCCTAGCCAGGGGTGCGAGCTAAGGGGGCGCCAAAACAGTAAGTGTATTTTGATTAAAAAAATTACGATAAATGAAAATTCAAAATAAATACATGATACAAATTGTTAATAAATGAATTTCAATTACTTGTATTTCTTAGTAGTTACTTGCTTCTACATGTATAATATATACTTAATATTATAAAGAGATAAAGTTTGTTTTTATGTAGGGGTAATCTTTGGCACTACTGAACTGACTGAAAAAATAGTTGAACTAATAAAAAACTCCACTATTCCTGAGTAACATAGGCTATAATTCATATCGAGAAAACCCTTTTTTTATTTCAATATTTGTAAATTTAGTCGGAAAAAATTCTTAGGTTAGGCATAGAATGATAAATCAACACATGCATTTACATTTATTATCATAGCAACCAATTGAACAAAATAACAGATAATATAGCTGCTGTTTGCTCCAATATTTCCATTAACAGCTTCAAAATTTGAAGCAATTATTTTTGTATTTCTAGCTTTTAGGTTAGGGTTTTAAAGTGTAGACCTTTTAACCATTATTATAACTGCTGTTGTTATAAAATTTAAGAAATAATTTGATTTGAACATTTAACAATATTAATCATCTTAGTTTTGAGGTTATTATTAATCGTACACCTTTATTATAAATAAAACGTAACAAATGTTTTTAGAAGGTTCCGTTGGGGGTTGGCGTGCGGAGCACGCAGGGTTCTCCCTTAGTTTGTTATAAAAATATACAGTTACTTTTTATTCTGCTGAAAAAATTAAAATCTCTATTTAACTTTTAAGTGTATTAGTTTAAACTTTCTTCAAATATGTATTCTTTGTGTTTCTAATAAGAATTGGTATAATCGACAAAGGAAGGTATTTTATCTCGGCAATACAAAAATTAAAATAATTCGACCACGCAGCTGAACTACTGACGTGAGTCGAGTGAATTTCCAAAATTAAGTTTATACGATTTTAGCATTTCAACCAACTATTTGGGAAACAGATTCACTCACGTAGGAGCTGAATAGCTGCCTGCGTGTACAAAATATATTAGTGGAATTTCTTTGCAACTAAGCGCTGCTTTGTGTTCCAATCGCAGCGGAAAACCTCGACCTCGGGTTACGGACTGCTTTGCTTCGCTCACAGCATACGACTCGGCCTCGGATCAGAAGATGCCCCCACGGGGATTTGAACCGGGTTCTTTATGGTATTTTACGTTTTGTTCGATTTTGGGGGAAAGAAATGAACTACAAGAACGTGTAAAAAAACAAAATATGTTTTCAATAACAACTTAATAAATTATAAATATTATGAGTCGAAATTCGGTACACAAATTGTTTATGCAATTTAACCATTTTACCATGAATCAAAACTTATTTTATTATTTTTCAAAAACGGTGGACATTTGAATTTTTTTCCAGTAAACTTTCCTTTCAATTTTCTTACAAAAAAAAAAAAAAACAAAAAAGAGTCCAAATATATTTCTCTTTTGATGACAAACTAAATATATTTTAATTTATTCATAGGATAAGCGGGTGATTCTCATTACTGTCTACAAGATAAAACACAGTCCCAATTTTGAAATGAAAAAATGATTTCGTTATTGTAATTAAAAACTACTTTTTCAATACTTATGAAACTTACGTATTTTCCAAATAAAGGACTGCTGAGGAAAGCAACCATTTCGAAACTTCCAAAAACCAGACCATACTCTGTGGCTGTTGCACCTTTTGATTCTGCCTGCAAACACGAAAATTTTATATAATATAAATACATTAAAAAGATAGTTTTTTTTTGTACATAATTTTCAAAGAATATAAGATGTGGGTGGTACATGGAAGTATCAACTTTTTGAGGTTTTTTTGTACCGCAATGAACCTCTTTGGGGTTTATCTTGTGACACATACAGTCCATGTAACAGAGATGTATATAAATTTAGCAAGTAAATTCCCATAACGTCTAAAACATAGAAGGATGGTCTGGTAGATAAAGAGATGCAAGATTCAATAATAAATATTTATAATTCATATATACATGTATAAATTCATTTAAGACGCAAAATGGTTAAAACATAATGATTCAGATAAACATAAAATTAAAAATAAGCAGACTATAATAAAGAATAAAAAGCAGACTTAAAAACATTAATGAGTAAAAGTATATTTATAATGTATGTAAAGTGTAGAACAGTTCAACATAAAACAAGAAACAGTGGTGCGGTTTTAGAGAACAATTAAAAAAGTAAAATAAATAGTCACATAACAAACAATTTAATATTTAAAGTCACAAAGTTGGAGAGAGCTAAATTATGTAAACGAACTATAACAGAAAAGTATATATCAGTGCACAGTGTAAAAAACCTAAACTTGATCTAATGGATAGTGCAACTTTGCTTTAATTGAAAAGGCCATGTACCGCTAGGATGGAATAGTCTAGTTGCTGTGTGCGAGTTGGAGTTTTCACCCGAAAAATGTAGATTTTTGTTGAAAAGAGTATAAAAAAGTCATGGAGTAGAAAGTGTTAACAAGGTACCTTCTATATAAACTTGGTCGATGAGATCCAACGACTGAAAGATGTAATTTGTGAAAGTTTAATTTTTGAACAACGTGGTTTTGGTATGGCGTAATAGAGAACTCGTGAGTGACTAAGTTATCGTTTTAAATCATGAAAATCCTAGGTATAAATATCGGTTCGAACAATTTTGTGAGTATAAATGGCCATAATAATTAATGAATTTTAATCTGCATTCAAAATTTTACCTTTTTATATATATAACTTCATTTAATTTCAAATTGCATCTCAAGCCTATTTCACTTAGCTATAGATTGTATTTTATGTTAATTTCTGATAGTTTGTTGTACTCTATTCACATGATAATGATTAATTTGTTTCTGTATAATAGCTTTATGGAGATGAGTGAGTAAAAACACAGTTGTTTCGCCACGATGTCTTAAATTCCTTTCATTAGCCATGACTTTCCATCTAGCGTGTACTTTCACAGTCAAGGATTCACAACCTGAGAAGTTAAATTAATAATAAAGAATTTTATAAGTAATGATATGCATAATAGAGTCAAGAAAGCATAGAGATATGTTATATGTGGAATATATATTTTTTTTTTTTAGTTAAAATGAAGAAGTTTTGTAAGGTAAAGTAAAGGAGGTTTTTTAAGGTGAAATGTGGATTTGTGAGGTAAAGTAAAGGAGGTTTTTTAAGGTGAAATGTGGATTTGTAAGTTTAAGCTAAGGTGAGTTATATGGTGAATAATTTTTGTAGTGGAGGTTAAAGAGAGAGAAGTATTTTTTGTAGTTGAAGTTGAATAATAAGCGAAGAGTATTAAAGGTAATTAAGAGTAATAAAGTGTAGGTGAGCGATAATCCACATATAAAATTTTTTTATCAATTTGAACATTTTTTTTATTTTTCAAGTTTTTCGACGACCACATATTTTTTTTAACAGTTGTAATCGATCATTATTTTTATTTTTATAACTCTTAACGTTATAATCTAAATGAATAAATAAAGTTACGAGGCCGAAGCGAGTTTTTCCACTGCAAACTCAAGGTTCTTGGTCAAGGTGCTGCGAGCGGAACAAAGAAATACACAAATACTACTAATATACTTTGAACATGTAGGCAGCTATTCAACGTCTTCGTGAGAAGACCAATTTCCCAAAAGGTAGAAAACCTGAAACGTATAAATTAATGTTGGACATTCTCTCAATTCACATCAGCGGTTTAGCAGCGTGATTAGGAGGAAATGAATCAGGAGACAAGATTCCTGCTGTGTGGGGCATCCATCACTTTACCCGCTAGACCCTAACCTCTTTTATCTCAAGGCGTTGATGTCACATGCGGAACTACCATTTCGGCTATAACCATCGCATGTGACAGCCCTGCTTTCGATGGCCTTGTCTTCGTTCCTACTATTTCCTTGCTATTTCTTCCTTACCTGTCAGGATAGTGTAGAGGTCTTCACATGCCGTCTTCATGTTTTTTCTTTATTACTCTATTTATAAAGTTCTCTAAAGTCCTCCACGTTCCTGCTGACTTTAGCATATGTACTATCATATTATCTGGTGTAATTTCCTCTCCTACCGTGTCACACATTTTCTGCTGAACATCTTTCCATGCGTCGCATTCGAATGACATATGCTTAGCGTCATCATACTGATTGCTCAAATAGTTTCATGTTTCTACTTCTACGACATGAAACCGCTTAAGGTAACTGCCAAAACATCCGCGCCCAGATAAAACTTGGGTTAGAATAATATCTAAATTCACCGTGCAACCTGTTCAACCAACTCACTATGTTGGGAATTAGGCTATTTGTCCGTCTCCCTGAAGTGTCCTTCTCCCATCACATTGTCAGCCTTTTTCCAGCTTCAGATCTTACTGAAGTACGATCGAACCTCGCCTTTGAAGAGTAAACTTCCTGCCTCTCTTTTACCATCAGATAATATTTGACTTATGAAAGGGTCGATCCTACCCTGTTTACACCTAAAAGTATACATTAATATATTTGGTTTACAAAGTAAGAAATTCAAATGTAGGTACTTTACCTCTTTTGGATAGAAGGGAGCTTGTAGAGATATACAGATGGCACTGGAGAAGTGAACACTTCCTATAGCTGCTAGTGTCAGCCATTGTTTCTGTGTGAATTTGGGGGTCACCCCCATCGTCAGAACGGGGCTCACCTAAACAAAACAATTTCTTAATATTACAGGTAAGAGTGTTTAACAGTACCAAAAGTAGGCCTATGTGGTAGACGACAAATTTGGTAAAAATTTAGAATCAACTTTGTTCTGGTATACTTGAAATGAAGATACGATAAGCATAAAAATTTTTTTTGATACTGTGTTTGTGATAGGTAGTTTTGAAAACTCAACTTTTTTAACTAACTATGTCGAGTGATGTACCGTTTTTAAATGCTGAATCAAATTACAACGTTCGCAAGGCTATATGAAGACTTGTTTCAAAGGTTTTATGAATAACATTTGAAAATGACACTTTATGAGAGCACAAACTTTATTATATGGAATGTTTCAAAATGAATATCGGAGGCTGTGTAGAATTTATTACATTTCCTACAATTATAAATAATACATCAAATTACATGCGCATGCACTGTTTCCTCTGTCTTCTGTTGGAAAGATTTTCTGGATGTGTCGTCTTCACTGATGAGTCGACACTTCACCTAAGCGGAGATGTGAACACTCATAATGTGCGCATCTGAGGGTGGGCAAATCACCACGTGATTGTACAGTTGCAACGAGACTCCCCTAAATTATTGAACTGATTTTTGTGCCATATCCAGGCGGAAAGTTCTATTTTTTCCTGAAGCAACTGTAATTGGGGTTTCTGATACATCAAATTGAGGTCAGTATCTTTTCTATTTCCAAAGATAAAACTGTATAGTAAAAAAAATAAATAATTCGACCACTCAGCTGGACCGCTGACGTGAGTTGAGCAAATTTCCACAATTAAGTTTATATGCCTATGTTTTAGGGGTTTCAACCAACAATTTGGGAAATAGGTCTACTCACGAAGGCGTTGATCAGCTGTCTGTGTGTACGCAATATATTAGTAGAATTTGTTTGCGCCTAGTGGCCTCGCGAGTTTGCACCACTTGGCGTCGAACCGGGTTCTTCTATGGTATTTTAGGTTTTGATCGATTTTGGGGGAACCAAGCGAGCTATAAGGTCGCGTAAAAAAACAAAATGTACAGAATAACATCCTACATTTATGTTTTTAGAAAAATCTCTTAAAAATGTTCATTCTCGTAGTAAAAATCTCAAAAAATAGTTACTTCCGGTCAAAAAACGTACTTCCGGTTGTTGGATTTTTTGGCTAACGAACTCGTCCGAGCCACATGGACAACAAATACGTGTACCAAATTTGGTCCAAATCGGAATTAAAATGCGGCCGCTAGAGTGCGAACACACATATATATATAGGCCTATATATGAATTTTAATGACACCCCAAAAGGTGTTCTGGGGACCAAGATCGGTGCCCATTTGCTACTCCCGACCTTGGGTCTCACCACTATTAGTTCATTTTTCCTATGGAAATTCGCTAATAACGGATAATTAGAAAACTAAGCTTTTCCTAAACTTGTTATTAGGGAATTTCCATAGGAAAAATGAGCTATTGCAGTGGCCCTTATGGTAAGACCCAAGGTCGGGAGTAGCAAATGAGCACCGATCACGGTCCCCAGAACACGTTTTGGGGTGTCATTAAAATTCATATATATATATATTTTATATATATATGTGTGTTCACACTCTAGCGGCCGCATTTTGAGTCCGATTTGGTTCAAATTTGGTACACATGTTGGTTGTCTATGTGGCTCGGACGAGTTCGTTAGCCAAAAAAATCCAACAACCGGAAGTACGTTTTTTGACCAAAAGTAACTATTTTTTACATTTTTACTACAAGAATGACATTTTTTAAAGGTTTTTTCTAAAAATATAAATGTAGGATGTTATTCTGCAAATTTTGTTTTTTTACGCGACCTTCTAGTTCGCTTAGTTCTCCCAAAAACGACCAAAACGTAAAATAGCATAGAAGAACCCGGTTCTAAGCCAAGTGGTGCAAACAAATTCTACTAATATATTGCGTACAGACAGACAGCTGTTCAACGCCTTCTTGAGTAGACCTATTTCCCAAATTTTTGGTTGAAACCCCTAAAACATATAAACTTAATTTTGGAAATTTGCTCAACTCACGTCAGCGGTCCAGCTGCGTAGTCGAATTATTCTAATTTTCAAGCTGTAGATAGCTTTGTGAAATTTGGAGCAACACTTTCTAGACACTCTGTACACATGCATTTGTTGGTTCGAGTTGTGTTGTAACGGAACGTGCTTGCATAAAATGTACAGACATCTTCATTTATTCATTACGATGGACAGAATTTATTACAACATTTTAATAAACGATACTGTACTATTACAATGAAGGCAATGTGTTTTGTGAGTGATAAAAGCATAATGGTTGTATTTGTACCATTGATCTGTTATGTGTTTGTGTGATGTCTAGTCGAAAGTTATTGGCGAATTTCCCTATTGCAGTGACCCATATGGCGAGACCTTAAGTTGGGAGTTGTAAATGAGCACCGATCATTGTCCCCAGAACTCGTTCTGGGATGTCATTAAAACTGTTATTTATGTATACATGTGAACGCACTCTAGCGGCTGCATTTTAAGTCCGATTTGGTCCAAATTTGGTACACACGTTGTTTGTCTAAGTCGCTCGGACGAGTTCGTCAGCCAAAAAAAATCCAACAACCGGAATCACATCGTTTTTTACCAGAAGCAAACATTTTTTGAGATTTTTCGTGGTAGAACGAAACTTTTTTGGGGTTTTATTTAAGAAAATAAATATAAGAGATTAAACTTTCTCCACCCTATACGTAGTACAGAGGTTGTGTACAGAGCTGGAGACCATACCAACGGTTCGATTTTGATGAAATTTGGAATGTAGGTGTAATTCTGGAATATCTGCAGGTGTTTTTTTCAATTTTTCAAATTTTAAAAATTTTATAATTGATAAAATT
>JAGFPH010007782.1:45254-56555 GCA_018207615.1 Philaenus spumarius | reverse complement strand
GCACTGTGCCGTGCGGGTTGCGTTTTTTCCAGGTCCACACTCGTGAGTACAGCGCAGTATGTTTCAAGCAAACCTTCCAGTATTGAAATATGTTATTGCTATTGGACAGCAATAGACAAATAAACATGTTTGAAGATCCGGAAAGGTAAACAAGATAAATTAAGCTGGGTTATCGAACAGGTTTGCTAAAGTGCAGATCAGAGGAGGGCGGTTGTAATCAATTGTTATGGCATCGTGCAGTAGTTGCAATTCATTTTTGTGCGACAACTTTAGTCTTATGATAACTCAGTTTACCGTTAACGGAAGTATTATGCTTTGAGTAATATACTAAGTTACATATGTTTACAAACTGGAAAGATACTGTGACTAAAGACTATAAGTTAGAACTACAGGCTATTTTTTCATGATTGCGTTTCTGCTGTACATAGACTATAATTAATATTCTAACTTATATATGTTTACAATATTTATTAATTACTAGCTGACCCGTACGGCGTTGCCCGAGGTGGTTGGTATTTTCAGTCTTTTTAAGGTAATTGTATTCTTTTTAAGTATTCAGTCAGTCAGTGGTATTTGGCTTTTATATATATAGATCTTAAATAATAAAAGCACTATTGTCATAATAATAAAAGATCTGAAATTATTATTTTAGAAACTTTGATCCCCCAAACCCCTCCTAACAGTTCAATAATGTTCATACCCTTTCTTAGTGAGCACCTATGGCCCTAGAGGAAGCTATATACCAAATTTCATTCCAGTCCGTTAGGTAGTTTTGAAGAAATCGTGATTTAATAACTTTGATTCCCCCAAACAACCCTAAAATTTCGAATTTTTTAAAACCCTTTCTTAGAGAGTGCCTATGGCCCTAGAGGAAGCTACATACCAAATTTAATTTCAATCCGTTCGGTAGTTTTTGAGAAATCGTGATGAGTGAGTGAGTGAGTGAGTGAGTCGAATTTCGCCTTTATATATATAGATAATGATTTCCGTGCCTTGAATCATGTTAATTCATCGTTAGAATACAACGAGAAAAATAAATCTTAAGCGTGTGATGAACCTTCAACAAGCGACTCAAGCGAATCAGATGACGACTTTTAAAGAAAGATACTCATTCATGTTTCTTTTTCAGTGCCTTGAATTATGCCAATTCATTGTTAGAATATATAAATATATAACATATCTCAATATGGCAAGATTTGCTTCTGACAAAGTTACAGTAAACAATCAACTTTATTTTAAAACGAATAGATAAAAACCGGTTTACCACTTCTTGCAGAGTTGCATGGTTAAAATTGTTTGTTATTTCATATGTTTACATAACTAAATTACGAAATAATATGTATTATGTTAATAATAAAACTACCGTTTTGATCTTTAAATTTACCCGATGAATTTTGTAAATTCATAGTACTTACATAGAGAATTCAAAGTAAATCATTTATAGAACTCCTTGAATTCGTTATTGTATGAACTTCCTGCATTCAACATACCAGATAAAGTACATTTATTCAACAACTCTAAAGACACCGAAGTTTTATTAACTATCAAAGTAGTTACATTTCTTCATAGTTCGTGAGAATAGGTCTAGCTAGTTTAAAACATTAATCTCTAAATATTTACATATTCGGTTTTGTTAGTAGATCACGTAATTTGGTTTTAAGTTTCCAGAGTAAAAAAATAATTCCGATCTGTATAGATTACACATTTTGAAAAACACCGTGATCGGAAATTGAATTTATCTCAGTATAAAACAGATGATACGTTATTAAAAACTGTCATCGTCTCTGCATTGTCAGAAATTATCAATACATACTCTCCCTTAATTGCACAGCGATATATCGTATCGATTGCTGGTGTTCGTAGTGAACGATACAAAATCACAACACCACCGGCTGACATCACGAATCCACCGCCTCACTGATTATTATTTCAGTCGCTTTGCATCCAACGTGTATAGGTTCTTGTTATTCACTGCTTACCGCTATCCTCGCTACATACCGCCTTCCATATGCTACACAATAAAGTTAATTTAAATTCATCACCAGCACCGTCGCTAGACATTTATATAAGCTACATTACAAACTTCTAAAAATAAAAATCGTATAATATCCGGCCATTGTTTACAAAAGCTATGTTTTAAAACTTTGAAGATTGGATTATTTTAAATGTTTAAACATAGATCTATTCCGTTTCTTCGCTTCCATTTTCGTGTCTTTACCTTTGTGATACAATTATTTACATAAATAAATAAATATACTAATAAACTAGTAATAAATAAATAGATACTGGTCCTAGTAAACTAATTACATAGTAAGCCTAAATCATTTTAAAAATTACACCTACGTTTTCCTCTAATTTACTCTATGTACCCAAAATATGCCTATGTATTCATTAAATCTATTCAAATTTAACTATTCGTTTGTTTACTTATTTAGGCAATCAATATTATTATTTTAAAATATTTACTTCGTGAATTCTGGAACACACAGTACGACTTTCTGTAGCCTCTTCTACAATAATAAATACAAAATTAATCATTTTAAACAAAGTTGCTATAAAACATCACATATTTTTATAATTACATAAATCATTGGTTACTTATTTTAAAGTGAAAATCAAGAAAAAAATACATTTAGGTTTTCCACGAAGCTATCAAAATACCTAAAAATACAGGAAAAATCAGACGATAACTCTTGTTTTCTTTTAAGATAGAGAAGTGGAATTTTGTTACTTTTATACTTCAGATAATCCAGAAGAAATATTTTGGTTATTCCAAAATGTTGAAAAAGTGAAAACCCACCTTGAAAAGCCATCTCCGTAACCACTTGAGTTAGAAGCGTTAAATATGTTCTTTTCAATTTTAGGTAAAGTCTGAAAAATAAATTTACATTTTTTCTAAAGTGGCCTGATATTGGAACAAACATCCAGAAGAGCCATATTATCGTCTCTGTATCTGAGTAAGCTAGAAAAACGGAATTTTGTAATTATGTTCCTTTTATGTTGTAGATAAGCCAGAAGAAACATTTCGGATGTTTGAAAATGTCATAAAAGTTGAACCCATCTCAGAAAAATCCATTGCTTTTCTCTTAACAAACATTTCAACAGAAAATTTCTGAATGCAGTGGTATCAAATGTTTTAAGAAGAGTTTATAGCCTATTTTAGCGAGGGTAATGACCATTCTCTGGACTTTTACACAAAACGTACAGCCAAAACTTTTAGCTCGGCATCGTATAGCCTGTCAATAATGACCTGAAATGTAAAAGGCAACATACAGTTTACAAGTTATTTGCGATTTGTAATATTATTATTACAATAATGGAGTATTTTGTAAATAATTTATCTATCAGCATAATTTTGATTCAAGTTTAATAATTAATTGAAGCAGTTAAAAAAACTATAACATTTATTCCACAAAGTCAATAAATCACAAAAGTATTTGTGTAAATTCTGCTACTCGATCTTGTTGAAATTTTTAGATAATGCCTAGTTTTATGCTTTTTGATTACGAAATATCAAACAATAAACAATTTTAAAACCGTTGTAATTTATTATAAAGACGACTCGTTTCCTAATATTTCTGCAACAACTTTTTTAACCACTTACCTAATACAACTCATGTCATTTTTCCATCTCGTTGACCGGCAATCGTAATTTATGCATATTTTCGTTATTTGTATTAAAAGTATATATTTTTATAAACTTTTATTTTTATTATTTGAAATCCCACGAACACGCATATTATGAAGGTCATTTTTCAATCCAATCACTGGAAGTTGCCATTTTGGGTGATTACTGATGATCGATGTACGTATTTTCAACAAAATTTCTCGCTTTTTTAAAATTGATCAAACATAATTTCTTGTTTTAACAACTTTTCTACTTTACTTCTAAGTAATAACAACGGTTTATAAACTGATCAGATGAACAAAATCATGCTTTTTTCTTGATTTTATGTAAGTTAATAAAAACCTTCAGGAGACTTTGGAAAATAAATCCATTTATAATAATAAAATAACATTGTCTATACATTAAATGTGCTTTAAATATGATGTGTTGTATATTGTGAGGTAATTTGAATATTTCGCAGAATAGATAAAACAATTAACATTGTTTTATAATACACTAAATTTTTACTTGACTGATTTTTATGTAGGCTATTTTTTAATAGCTTCATATTATTGTATCAAAATACCAATGTTTGCAACTGCAGTTGGATTGGAATTAGATTGTATTTTTTTAAATTTCCATTTTTATTTAGATTTTGTAAAAACACAATATTAATGTTTCTTAAATTTAGCTTAAACAAAAAATACTGATAAGTTTTGTTACATTGGTTTTTGGTGACCATCAGAACCACCCCCTTGGTAGCTACACCCCTAAAACAGATACAAAAAATACAAAAATACAGTACCTATTCTTGGTAGTAGGTAATAATTACACAACATTAATTAAGGTGAGATTCTGTCTTTTCAATGGAATTCACATTTTTAGCGAATTTCCATAGGAAAAATGAGCTATTGCAGTGGCCCTTATGGTAAGACCCAAGGTCGGGAGTAGTAAATGAGCAACGATCATGAATCCAGAACACGTTTTGGGGTGTCATTAAAAATCCAGTTCGTTGGCCAAAAATATCCAACAACCGGAAGCACGTTTTTGACAGGAAGTAACTATTTTTTTTAGATTTTTCCCACGAGAATTATTTTTTTAGAGTTTTTTCTACAAATATAAATGTAGGATGTTATTCTGCACATTTTGTTTTTTACGCTACCTTATAGCTCGCTTGGTTCCCCCAAAATAGATCAAAACGTAAAATACCATAAAAGTACCCGGTTCAAAGCCATGTGGTGGATTTTACCATGGGGTTGACGTGCGAAGCACGCAATGCATTGTGTATTAAAGATACTCCCAATACGGGGGTTGGCGTGCGAAGCACGCAATGCTTTGTGTATTGAAGATAATCCCAATATGCGGAATGGCCTGCGAAACATTTTGCAGCTATTCAGCACCGTCGTGAATAGACCTATTTCCCAAATTGTTGGTTGAAACCCTAAAACATAGGCCTATAAACTAAATTTTTTAAATTCGCTCAACTCACGTCAGCGGATTAGCTGCATGGTCGAATTATTTATATTTGTGATGATGCCAATTTCGAATAAATATTAATTATGAGGCACCCCAAGGAAAATTTAATAACCGAAACGTATTTGTGGTTATTAGCTGATGTGGAATGATGATAGATGAAGTTGGGCAACCAGCTTTTCTCCCTCACCATCCCACGTGGCATCGATTATTTACTCTCGACTACCCCCATGCTTTGTTACACTATCGATTACGCCATTGTCATATGTTTTCGAATTATATTGTGTCAATCTAACTCTCTACATACGCTCTTTCTCATGCAAATATGTTACATGTAGTTAAATTTAGATCGGTTCAGCCGCACCTGTAATGTATGCACGCAAACACGCATTTAAATATATAGTGTATGTAGGACACAGTCGAACGGATTTGGAATGTTTTTGAATATAATATATTTCGAGACATTCTCATCACACAATTGGTAAGGAGTATATTTAACGTCGCACCAAAATATTACTGTAATCAATCAAACATCTAAATACACTCGACCATGAACTAAACGAAGATTTTAAATGCGTAGCAACATTACCTATCTGGCTCCTTTCATTGTTTATACGGTATAAGTGATAATTTAGTGTAATACAATTTCCGACAATCCACCAGATTGCAACCGCCATCCTTTATTTTCAACAATCACTAACAGAATTATTTATTGTTATCACAGTTACGTAGCTGTACCAAAAATTCAATGGAATTGGTTACTTAGCAAATTGGGAGGGGGGGGGGGGTGAACCCTTCTTGTAAGATTTGTTACTGTTTAGTCAATATAATCGAAGTGCCTTAATTAGAGGCAAAGCTGAAATGACAGCACTAACATACAAAGAAGTGGAAAATAAAATATAGTAAATTACTTCGGCTCGTATTAAAATACCGAATTACTGAAATCTTGCGAAAATTCTAAACATTTCTTATTCCTTTATCGCGTTTAGAGACCTCGAAAACGTCGAGAAAAGTCATTAAAATTGGGGGTAAAATTTTGTGTCCATGTGTCTGTATGTGTGTCTGTCTGTGAACACGATAATAATGTGCACTCACAGACGTCATAGAGAACTTCTGGTGGTGCCAAGTTCTTCGTAATATTATTGCGGACAGTTGAAAAGCTTTTGAGCTTCTAGCGTGACAGCAACGTGACGTGCTGACAAAAACGTCACATTTTTGAGTATTTAAAAAGAAAAACACGAGCCGAAGTCTCGTAAAAGTGCTCCATCTTTTCATCTTGTTTTGTTTTGTTTTTGAGGTAAAAGGTACAAGGGTATCATCAACTGAAAATCAGATTTTCAATATTTCTAATACACACAAACGTGCATGGCCTAATTTTGTTATTATTAAATATTGACAAAGCGTTAAAAAGTACTATCTAACTATTATCAGAATACAAATCCAGTTATATTTTATCGGGTTGGGGTGGTTCAGGTTGAAATCAAACTAACTTAGTATAGCTATGTATCACTACGTAGACTACGAAAGAGCCACATACAAATTCAAGACATACATTTATCTTGAAATATGAGTTTTCATAAACAAACCAGCTGTTACAAATAATTCCAATCTAAGATTTAGGCCTATCCAAACCTTTGATCAGCTGTTTAAAATATAATTTATTTTAAGAAAGGTTTAATCTATTACTGTAAGTATATATTTAGTTGTGTTTTTTATTAAAGGTCTGAATTAAATAGTAAGTTCAATAATTCGACCACGCAGCTGGACCGCTGACGTGAGTTGAGCAAATTTCCAAAACTAAGTTTATAGGCCTATGTTTTAGGGTTTCAGCCAACAATCTGGGAAATAGGTTTACTCACGACGGTGCTGAATAGCTGCAAAATGCTTCGCACGCCATTCCGCTTATTGGGCGTATCTTCAATCCTCAAAGCATTGCGTGCTTCACACGCCATTCCGCTTATTGGAAGTATCTTCAACACACAGAGCATTGCGTGCTTCGCACGCCAACCCCCGTATTAGGAGTATCTTCAATACACAATGCATTGCGCGCTTCGCACGCCAACCCCGCGGTAAAATACACCCCATGGCTTTGAACCTGGTACTTTTATGGTATTTTACGTTTTGATCGATTTTGGGGGAACCAAGCGAGCTATAAGGTCGCGTAAAAGAAACAAAAAGTGCAGAATAACATCCTACATTTATATTTGTAGAAAAAAAACTCAAAAACAAATTCATTCTCGCAGGAAAAATCTAAAGAAATAGTTACTTTCGGTCAAAAACGTACTTCCGATTGTTGGATTTTTTTGGGGGCGACGTAGTCAACCAACATGTGTACCAAATTTGAACCAAATCGGACTTAAAATGCGGCCGCTAGAGTGCGAACACACATATATATCCTTATTTATAATTCTGTAAGCGAAATTTTAGATTCAAAATTGTGGGAATTTCGTAAATCGGAGGATGATGGGAGAGGTATCAAATTAAAGGTATCGATTCAAGGAACGAGGGAAAAATATAAGTTTTTTCTAAAATTAAAAACTAAGGGGTTTTTGGGGTCCCCGAAAAACGAAAAATCCCCATAAGAAATACATGTGAATTTAAAAACATCTGCTTTGTTTACATTAAAACATTTGGTATTAAATAAATAAATGAAAAACATAAAACAGCTGTTCTGTAGTTTTTATTAAAACATTTGATCTATACTAATATTATAAAGAGGTAAAGTTTGTTTTTTTTGTTTGTTTGTATGCAGGGGGTAATCTCTGGAACTACTGAAAAGATTGAAAAAATAGTTTTACTAATAAAAAGCTACACTATCCCTGAGTAACATAGGCTATAATTCATTTCGATAAAAACCTTTTTTATTTCAATATTTGTAAATTTAGTCGGACAAAATTCTTAGGTTAGGCCTAGACTGATAAAAAAACACATGTATTTACATTTATTACCATAGCAACCAATTGAATAAAATAAAAGATAATATAGTTGTTTGCTCCAATTTTTCCATTAACAGCTGATTTAAAAATTTGAAGCATTAATTTTTGTATTTCTAGCTTTTAGGTTAGGGTTTTAAAGTGTAGACCTGAGCCTTGCTGGTTCTTTTAATCATTATTATAACTGCTGTTATAAAATATAAGAAATATTTAATTTGAACATTTAACTTTATTTACCATCTTAGTTTTTAGGTTATTAATAATCGTACACCTTTATTATAAATAAAACATAATAACATATGTTTTTAGAAGGTTCCATTGGGGGTTGGCGTGCGTAGCACGCAGGGGTCTCCCCTAGTATATATACAAATGTATGATTTTTAATGACACCCCAAAACATGTTCTGGGGACCATGATCGGTTCTCATTTGCTACTCCCGACCTTGGGTCTTACCATAAGAGCCACTGCAATAGCTCATTTTTCCTATAGAAATTCGGTAATAATATAATGTACCTAGATTGTAGTATCCAGCACAAGATGTTCAGGATTGAACCTGTTTGCTGGCGAAAATATATACGAAAACCACAACACACTTGATTATTACACGTATTTTGACACAGAGAATATATTTGCAGGTTTATTTTGAAAGAGGATAAAGTAAATATTAGACGAAATCAATTCAAAACTAAACGGCATTAACGTATGCAACAGGAACAGAAGGGCGTGGTCATTTACTTGTTTAGTTTGATTAATGTACTTCGCAATTAGTGCACAGGTAGTTACATACACGTATCAAATTACTTTTACATGAAATCATCCCTCAATGTGTCAACATTGTCAAGTAAAATGTACCTCGTGGATTTAGAACGGCTCTTGCACTCGAAGCCTTTAAGCTACATTAAATAGTATACACATTGAATAGAGGCTATTCCAAAAGTCATAAAGTTGTCATTAAATTGATTGCTATTCTGAATTGGTTTACTTATGCTTCTGCTCGGAAATTTTGTTTTAACGTCTTTCAGATCTAATCATTCAGAATAATTTAAGGAACAAGAATGATAATTAAACCGTCAAGTCACTTATTAAGCTAATTTAAAAAGGAAAGCAGTGACTCTCATAGTGGTCAATGAGCAACGATCATGGTCTACAGGATACATTTTGGGGTGTCATTACAAATTTGATATATACATATATACAGGGAGTCCCTAAAATCGTAGCGGGCTGTACAGGATCGGATTGTATTCATTGAAATAAACAAAAAATGGGCTTAGTTTAGTCGCAATCCGCCATTTTGTTTTTTTTTACAAAAACTCAATCTAACTCCAGAAATAGATGAAATGTCGCGTTCAAATTTGGAATAAGCATTTTGCATGTTAAGATTTACTAGTGTACCAAACACAGTTTATTTTAATAATTTTCAAAATAACGGTCGTTAGAAATTTTTAAGGTGGAATATCTTGAAAATCTTTAACTTTACAAAACATTTTCAAGAAACAAAATGCTTTTTTAACGATAGACGAAATGCTGTTTTTGTCATTTCTGTAGGTTTAAGGATAACCGAGTTATCGACAGAAAACTAAAAAACATAATTTCTTGGTAATTGTCTACAACAACCAAAATTAGCATAAAACCATTGGTTTTTCAATGTTAATAGTTTTAGTAAATAAAATAAAATCCATTGCTCTGAAATGCATTACAAATTCACTATTAACATTAAAAAAAAAAACGATGATTTTTTGATAATTTTGGTTGATGTAGACAATTACCAAGAAATTACGTTTTTAGTTTTTTGTCGATAACTCTGTTATCCTTTGACCTACAGAAATGACAAAAAACGCATTTTGTCTGTCGTTAAACAATAAAAATATTTGTTCTCTTCTAAAGTGGGGTATTTTACCTCGGGGCATATTCTAATCAGAGCCCGACGGCCGGGAAGCGAACTAGCGAGGCAAGTTTGTTAGGTGCGAGCGAAGCAGTCCATAACGTGAAGCCACAAGGTTGAGGTGCAAAGTCAAAGCGCAGTTTTCCGCTGCGAGCGGAACGAAGCAGCGCATCAGCGTGGGCTGGAGGCTGTAGTGCAAAACATATATTCTACTAATATATCATTTCGTAAACGCAAACAGCTATACTGTGCCTTCGTAAATAGACCAATGTCCCAATTAGTTGTTTGAAATCCTAAAAGGTAGACTTAATTTTTGAAATTCGCTCTACTCAGCGGATCAGCTGTTTGATCGAATTATTATTTTTGTAATATAACCGAAGACTTAGAAATAACTACTTTTGTCTCGGTGACTGGTATATTCAGCTGAAACCAATGAACGTAATAAATTTTTCCAAACAAGTTTTTTGGGAGAAGTAAATTTTAAATGAAAGAAATAATAGCATACAAATTATTGTACCGTTGTTTTCAGCCAATAGTTTAAATAAAGCTTAAGAACTGTGGCCTAGTTTTGTAAAATATTGATTAAAGTCGAAGGAATGTATTCAATTAAGTCCAAATTAGAAAATAAAACATTATCAGCAGTCTTGTAACACTTACTTGTTTTTGAATTGAAGAAAGGAACCTGGTTCATATAGTTTAAAAGTAGACAGTTGGGTACAAATAAATGTAAACTAATTGAAATTATTTCTTTTTCCACATCTAACAAAAACGTGGGAATTTCAATAAACAACCTCTATCGTACTGGCGTGTCTCAATATTTATTTTTGTAACAAAATTCTGATACGAAATAATTTCATCTTTTCTTACGAGATAACATTAGTCATAAAACATATGTTGATATTTAAATGATGGCTTCCACATGGCCTCAGCCGTTGTGTTGAGTCATATTGACTCGCCGTTCGAACATGAATCGAGCCTGGATTGAGAAATATGAGTAGAAAGATATTTATGAAAATTTTATTTGATGCATGGGTTTATAATTTAAGCCACTTTTAGAGGTTATTCTTCATTATAAACTTTATTATTTACTAGCTGACCCGGCATGCTTCGCTATTGCATAATTATTTTGGTGAAATAAATGCGACAAATGTTTCGTGATTTAGTAAATTTGACCCCCAAACCCCCCTCCCCTAAGATTTCGATTTTTTTAAACCCTTTCTTAGTGAGCACCTATGGCCCCAGAGGAAGCTACATACCAAATATCGTTCTAATCCGTTAAGTAGTTTTTGAGAAATCTTGATTTAGTAAATTTGACACCCCCCAAACCCCCCTAAAATTTCGAATTTTTTGAAAACCTTTCTTAGTTAGCACCTATGGCCCTAGAAGAAGCTACATACCAAATTTCG
>JAGFPH010007782.1:15875-27018 GCA_018207615.1 Philaenus spumarius | reverse complement strand
CCAAAACTACCGAACGGATTGGAATGAAATTTGGTATGTAGCTTCCTTTAGGGCCATAGGTGCTCACTAAGAAAGGGTATGAACATTATTGAACTGTTAGGAGGGGTTTGGGGGATCAAAGTTTCTAAAATAATAATTTCATATTTTTTATTATTATGACAATAGTGCTTTTATTATTTAAGATCTATATATATATATATAAAAGCCAAATACCACTGACTGACTGAATACTTAAAAAGAATACAATTACCTTAAAAAGACTGAAAATAACAACCACCTCGGGCAACGCCGTACGGGTCAGCTAGTAATTAATAAATATTGTAAACATATATAAGTTAGAATATTAATTACAGTCTATGTACAGCAGAAACGCAATCATGAAAAAATAGCCTGTAGTTTTAACTTATAGTCTTTAGTCACAGTATCTTTCCAATTTGTAAACATATGTAACTTAGTATATTACTCAAAGCATAATAATTCCGTTAACGGTAAACTGAGTTAACATAAGACTAAATTTGTCGCACAAAAATGAATTGCAACTACTGCACGATGCCATAACAATTGATTACAACCGCCCTCCTCTGATCTGCACTTTAGCAAACCTGTTCGATAACCCAACTTAATTTATCTTGTTTACCTTTCCGGATCTTCGAACATGTTTATTTGTCTATTGCTATCCAATAGCAATAACATATTTCAATACGGAAAGGTTTGCTTGAAACATACTGTGCTGTACCTCACGAGTGTGGACCTGGAAAAAACGCAACCCGCACGGCACAGTGCATTGGTTTTGCCCTGTCACTTATTTTAAACGCATTTCTAAAAACATCGGTCTGCATCTTTTCTCTTGAAAACACGGAAGTTCTCTTCATTAAAAATTAGTAAGTGTGTTTAACAATAGTATTGAAGCATGTTACCGAGGTGATCCACTAGGATTTGAAAATCGGCGTTTCTGAGAAATCGGAGGGTTGATAGTTCCTCAAAACATATTAGTAACATGGCTAGTACAGCCGTCGACAACGGCACCAGTCTTTAGCGCCTGTAAATCTCAGGTCCACACTCGTGAGTATTACACAGTTATAGAATAGAGACTATAAGTTAGAATTTCAGGCTATTTTTGTCTTTCATTTATTTAGGCTAAATTTATTTTTCCGGGTCTTTAATCATGTTAATTTATTGTTAGAATACATATATTCGAAACATATCTCAATATGGGAAGATTTGGTTCTGACAAAGTAATAGTAAACAATTACCAAAATAAATATTTACAAAGTTTAGTTTTATTAGTACCTTAAATACTAGTCTCGTAAAAACATGAATTCCAAGAACGACCAGTTAAAAAAATCTGTCTTCAAAAAACTGAGTTCGAAAATTGTGCTAAGTTTGGTTCTAACATTATTCTAGTAAAACCAATATTAAATTTCGAAAAATCGATTTTCTTAAATAAATTAATGTAAATTACAAATTTCCAGGTGTTATTTTTAAAGTTGTCTTTTACGGAGTCAGAAAAATAATTTCATCACTACGATCGACATTCTCTATATTCGTTTGTTAAAATATTTAATTTAAAACGCACACACAGACACAAGCACTAGTTAAAACAATGATATAATGTTAACTTCTAGTTATTTATTTCACTATAAATAATTCAAAATACAGAAACAATTCGTTGATTCGTTTGGAATTAGGCCTACACAATCTAGACATTGTATTATTTTAAACTGTATTGCAAAGTATAGGTAAGTAAAGGCTGCAGACATGCATTTCGATGTCACTGCCACCCCACGTGACCATTATAACTCAAGTGCATTTAACTCTAAAAAGTATCCTCTTGAAGAAGTCGTGATGTAAAGCTGAGGGCTATTCACCACGCGACTCAAGAGGGAAATTAATATACGAAGTGAACAATGTTACAAAAGCACTTCTTACCACCACGTTGCTCAATCCGTGTTCTATGTTCTACTACCTAAGCCAACTTTATTACTAGCTTAGGTATACAAGCTATGAATATGCCCACAAATTAAATGGTCATCTTCTTGTAAAAACTGTATTTTATAGTACAATTTATTATTTTATTCAAAACAAGTTAATACGTCATCATCAGTTAAACACACACTAATGTTCTCAGTTGTGTATTCTGTTTGCAAATAAAGACTACAAATCAGTTGTTAGAACTTCTTCTCTTTAGTAAATTTTGTTATAATTAATATTTATTTATTTTTATAAACCAAGTTTCGGTAGTATTTAAATTTCACAGAAAAATTCGTATAGTGAACTTTCTATTGTTGCGTTAAATTTTGCTACATTGCGTTCAATCAATCTTTACATTTACAACAACAACAACAAATATATACCTATACATATATATTCGTATTATCTATATTTATAAAAGCCAAAACCCACTGACTCACTGACTCACTCATCACGATTTCTCAAAAACTACCGAACGGATTGGAATGAAATTTGGTATGTAGCTTCCTCTAGCTAGGGCCATAGGTGCTTACTAAGAAAGGGTTTGGATAAATTCGAAATTTTAGGGGGGTTTGTTGGGATCAAAGTTGTTAAATCACGATTTTTTCAAAACTACCGAACGGATTGAAAAGAAATTTGGTATGTAGCTTCCGCTAGGGCCATAAGTGCTAACTAAGATAGGGTTTTAAAAACATTCGAAATTTTAGGGGGTTTTGGGGGGGAATCAAAGTTATTAAATCACGATTTTTTCAAAACTACCGAACGGATTGGAATGAAATTTGGTATGTAGCTTCCTCTAAGTCCATAAGTGTTCACTAAAAAAGGGTTTTAAAAATTTTTAATTTTAGGGGGGTTTGGGGGGTAAAAATGACTAAACCACGATTTCTCCAAAATTACCGAACAGATTGGAATAAAATTTGGTATGTAGCTTCCTCTAGGGCTAAAGGCGCTCGCTAGGATAGGGTTTAAAAACATTCGAAATTTTAGGGGGTTTTTGGGGGGATAAAAGTTATTAAATCACGATTTTTTCAATACTACCGAACGGATTGGAATGAAAATTGGTATGTAGCTTCCTCTAGTTCCATAAGTGTTCACTAAAAAAGGATTTTAAAAAATTGGAAATTTTAGGGGAGTTTGGGGGGTAAAAATGACTAAATCACGATTTCTCCAAAATTACCGAACAGATTGGAATGAAATTTGGTATGTAGCTTCCTCTAGGGCCATAGGTGCTCAATAAGAAAGGGTTTGAAAAAATTCGAAATTTTAGGAGGGGTTTGGGTTGATTAAAGTTACTAAAATCATAATTTCAGATCTTTTATTATTATGAAAATAGTGCTTTTATTATTTAAGATCTATTTATATAAAAGCCCAATACCACTCACTTACTGAACACTTATAAAGAATACAATTACGTTAAAAAAAACTGAAAATACCAACCACCACGGGCAACGCCGCACGGGTCAGCTGGTAAAAATATAAACTTACATGGATAAGTTTATGGATAAATAATCAAAAGACAATAAACCAAAAAGATTATATATCTATACCTATATAGAACCTATAGAACCTATATAAATTGTCTTATGATGATCGTCAGTGTTTTAATACATTGTGTTTTATATGATACAATTCGAGCAAATAGTTTTTGACTAGTTCTCTTTCAAAATTTGACTGTAAAAGGGATCCATTACTCTCCGCCCCAAAAATTATTACAAAACACGAACGACATATTTTTTTAAAACTTACAATAACAATTTAGAACAAATATTAAACATTATATTATTCCATAAGAACTAAATTTAATACAAAGTCCAAAATAAGTAGAACACTCATAGTTATAGAAATAACTTCACTATCGACTGTCGGTAAGTTGTTTAAAAAAAATGTGTTGAAGAAATTAAGATGGGAATAGTACTGTCACTTGCCCCATAGACTCTGATGCAATTGTTGTATATTTTACATACACCGGGCAAAGTACTGAAAAATAAATACATTTTTGCCTACAGCTCCGATTTGGATGCAGTTTTCTGCATCGTGTTCAGAAAAATACCAGGAAAAAGTATACATATGACCAGTTTCGGGAGAAAGCGGAAATGCATTGCGGGTGCATAAAGTGCATCTAAAAGTGCATCATTTTTTTCAAACCTCTAAAAGTGGATGAAAAGCCGCGAAAATCGGTACTCGGAAGTTTTTGGGGGGCGCTGATCTCATTTCTGACCATGCGAAATGCCCCTGGTGCACCGGGAGGGGGGGGATGGGAGGAAATTTGTGAAGTTGCGATAGATTTGAAAATTTCTTCTCGGGGTTTTTGGGGGGGCACTGATTTCATTTCTGAAAATGCGAAATTTTTTCTACCGATACAACTTTGTAACGGACTCTGAGCGAGCAGAGTTATTCCACACTTTCACTTTTTCTCTCTATCTCTCTTCGTCTTTCCTGTGACCCCTCCTAACACTTCAGAGCTGCCCAATCCCGAAACAGCTGCCATGGGAACCGGCCCGATACTCACTATATGCCTTTAAGTCGTCATCTCAAAATATTTCAAAATCTTACGTTTTTCCCCCATCAGCCCCGACACCTCGGAGCAACCAACGCATGGAGGGCGTAGTTTCTTGTAGTCAGAATTGAAATCGGCGCCCCCAAATCCCCCAAGAGTAAATTTTCAAGTCTCTGTCGCAACTTCACAAATATCCCCCCCCCCCCCCCCCCCCACTCTGGTGCTTCGGGGTATTTAGCATGGTCAGAATGAGATCAGCGCCCCCAAAAACTCCTGAGTATCGATTTTCGCGGCTTTTCATTCATTCTTAGAGGTTTGAAAAAAATTATGCACTTTATGCACCCGCGATCAATTTCCGCTCTCTCCCGAAACTGGTCATATGTATACTTTTTCCTCATATTTTTCTGCACACGATGCAGGAAATTGCACCCAAATCGAAGCTACAATAAAAAATTATTTATTCAGGTCGAAGTCGTACTAGTTTGCCAGGTCTAACAATACAATTAGAAAACATGTGTAACAATTTTGTAACAGATGCGTCTTGCAAACATCTAAAATTCTCGAGTCCGTTTCTCCAGTGATCTCTGACTGTCTAACAATGTTTGAAGCTTCTGAAACACATTTAGACTATTTTTGGAATGGTGTCTCGTGCTCTCCCCGACAAATGTTCGTCTGTGTCACAGTTTGGATTCATGTATCAAGTTCACTGTGCAACTAATGCAAGGCTGCTGCTGTTCCTCGAAATAAAATAACTTACCTAAAGTGTATGAAATTAAAAGTAACATGATGGTACCTAGCCTACATGTAATTGTATCATGATTTATATTCGGCTCGATAAGAAGGCTCTCAACTTAAGTTTGGTACATACGTGTACTCTAGAGTTTGGTTAACATTGCCAAAATGTTTGATGAAATATAAATAGTGGGCAGCATTTTATTTGAGAGATTGAGTTAGACTTGTAACTATAAAACAATTTTTTTTTTACCACACCAGAAGTAATATTCTTGTGGATGGTTCTGCCTTCTTTATAAAACAGTTTTTGTAATTTTGCATTTTATTACTTCGGTTGGATAAATAAATATTTTTTTACAAAAATGTTCGCATAACTTTTTGTCTTAAGGGTCTGCTCCAGTAAACGAGAAATCAACAGGAAACGCTAGCGCCTCTCACTATATCCCTATCTAAACAGTGCAATTTCTTGCGCTGACATTGCCTCATTTCAAACCATTTTATAAGACTATCTTTTGTAATTGAGTGTTGAAAAAAAAAAACTGAATATTCTTTATAAAATTTCGGATCCGGCTTTCAAATTATTTTTCATTATTATTTTTTTATTGTGTTAGGAAATAAATTCAAACTTTGTACTCACAAAATGTCAATTACATAACAAATTTTTTTTTAATGTAAATTGCAAGACGGATGCGTATTGTGACTGTGCTTAAAATGAGACCTTACAAACAATTTTATGATAAAAAGTAAACGAAATAAATGGTTTGAAATTTAACATTGCTCTTATGGGATAAAAATCCAAGATGGCCGCCACTACAGCAGACCCTTAAACACATAATAAATTAGTTTATCAAAACGCAATTCTATTGTGAAATATTGGCTACAAACAGTTTTAGTATGGGTCCTACTAGTAAGGATAAATCTACTCATTTTTACTGAGCACTTCGATGAAAAAACTTTTTCATTGCGTGCTACGGTTTCTAAAGCTGTATAAATAGAAAAGGTTTTATTATTTTTACGCCAGATGATTTAAAGTTATAAACAGGCAGACTAAGCTACATTTTAATATATGCTTTTTGGGGAATTGGTGTTTCGGATTAAAACTCGTAAAAGTCAAACAAATTTTAAACTTTAACACGATCTTATTACAAATATTATAAAAGTGTTCATCACAGTCAAACATTGTATCTAGATACGTAAAACAGACACAACTTTATTTATTTGCTTCATAAAATTTTGTTGTGTATTAACATCACAGCACAATCACAGTAGGCCTACTGCAATAATTAGGGTGAGGTTTAAATCGATCAATTATCACTTAAATTGTTTGAATTTTTTCGTGTTTTATGAGATATTACCACAAAAACTGCATCGTACAGCGTATATAGTTTGATAGATCTTTTAATGATCTTCTGCATTTTGGAACGAGTTGCGGTAGGGGTTGACATATTTAAAATGTAATGCGTAACGAAAAAAAGTGTTATTAATTGGTTGCTATGGCAACGAAAAATATAAAATACGAGTAACGAAAAAGGGTTATCAAATTGGTTGCTATGGCAATTACAAAATAGAAAATACGAAAAAACGTTATCAAATTGGTTGATATGGCAATGAATGTAAATACATTTAAGAAACATTTGTTTTGGTTCATCAATTTAAATTAAGAGACGATCGGTTCCGTCCGGCGTAGTTCAGATATTATCGTCAAGCGTTGAAATACATTCAATAAACATAAAATGTTCTTTCATCAGTCTAGGCCTAACCTAAAATTATTGCGTGTACACAGTATTTAATTTATTTTACCTGCCTTAACGGCTACATACATACAATAATTTTAGGTTAGGCCTAGACTTAAAATTACTTTCTAGGTCTAACATAAAATTATTGTATGTTTGTTGCCGATAAGACAGGTAAAATAGTAAAACATTCACACAATAATTTTAGGTTAGGCCTAGACTTATGAACCAACATTTTATGTTTATTGAATGTATTTACAATGAATGGACATTTAACTGTCCATTAACTGACATTTACCATCTTAGCTTTGATTTTATAATTAATTCTACACCTTTATTATAATAACATTAAAGGTATGGAGACATTAAGATATTTGTATAAAAAATAAACTAATCGATAAACGGCAATTTAAAGATTAAATTTATGTGTATATGTTGCCGTTAAGGCTAGTAAAATAATTGAAGAAAAGGCGTGATGAACTTCGTTCCATACATTTACTTTTTTTATCTTTTTTGACATTTTTAATTAACATGTGTATGATAAGGTCCTACAAAATAATAAAAACAATAATTTTATACGTTTTTGGCCCCTGTTTTGAAATGGTAGCACACAACGTGAAGAATAAAGTTACACCAAAACCTGAATAATACAGCTCAGTTCTCAACGTTATTTGAAATGAAGTACAGTATTAAAAAGTAGTATTTGAATATGTTGCGATACAAACCATGGAACAGCCTGCATATTTCGCAGAAAAAAATACTAGTGCAGTCATTGAAGCGAAAAATAGGGTCTTACCTCCGAATTTTTTTACTGTTAACCGATTTGCATGAAATTTTGGAATTAGGCTCATTTTACCCTTAACTTCAATAGTGAAAATTATCTGAGCTCCGCCTATTATTTTTAAGGGGTGTAAACAACCCCTTAATGGAAAAATTGACATTGAGCCATTTTATCGCTAGAAAACGTGTTTAATATTAAGGGGTGAAATTGTAAAGTGTTTTCTGACACAATTACCTCATATTAAAATCATTTTCAACCCCTTGAAAACCTTACAACCCTTGCAAACAAACCCTAAATTGAAAAAATCACCAAAAATCACTTTGGTATGACATAAAAAGATTTAAGTATAGAGTAAATAATATTTTATGTTCTCTATCTTAATAATCGAATTTTTAACCCCCTTTCGACCCTTAAAAACAACCCCTTGATAAAAAATTGTTTAAAAATTTTCTTTTGATGAAATGAAAAGGGTTTAAATGTTATTCCACATTCTCGAAAATGATTATCATATTCTCAAGCTTTTTTTTTTCATTTTACTTTTTAATTTAAGAAAAAGACGCAGAAAACGAATTTTCCCAGACTGATGACCAGCTCCAATCGATTCCTCGTGGCCAAAAACCCCAAATAAAATCAAAAAATCCAAAATCCTTGGACGGAGTTTCCAGATCCGTTGTGCAGACAAACAATTATTCCTCGCTTTAGAAGATAAGATATAAATTCAATTTTATAATATTACCTGATATAAGATGCAGACTGGATCAACTGCTGCTATTATGCTCTTTGAAAAGTACGCACACCAATTACTAGTAGATTATATTTTCATTAGATTTTACAATAATACAATTTTATGGCACAATTTTAATAAAATCTAATAAAAAAAACCAGTTTTTTCATGTACTTAAATTTTTTTACTAAAGAAAATGTGTTGAAATTGGGCGCCTAGTTAAAATATTACATTAAACACGTGCTCATTCCTTTGCAGGCGGAAATATACTGGTCACATTGTATAACATATTATATATTTAAGAAATTCGAAACGAATAAACGGAGCACGCACAGCTGATCAACTGGCTTTTTCGTGGTTGGCCTCTCCGAACAATACACATACTTACCTTCACTCAAATGTGTTATATATACATATATGAACGTTGGTATGTATTCATGCCTACGTTTCCAAAATATATGTGCCATAATATGTATGTATATACATAAGACAATAGTTTTGGGTCTCTATTACTGTGTACTTTCACTTTGCTCCAAATATTCACACTCCGAAATTTTCAGTTTACTAAGTAGAAAAAATACGACTAGTTTTTGGACCATAACTCCTTCAATTTTGTGCTATCACAACAACAAGATGCTATCACAACTTATAAAAAACCATTTTAAAGGTAATTAAAAGAGCTACAACTTTTTTCATTACAATATATAGTGAAAAATCTTTTATTTTAAAACGGTGAAGGGTCAAAGGGCTCAAGAGAGACTGTGATTGCGCTGTCGTGCGCTTTTTAAACAATCATATCTCCGTCAATTTTTGTGTGACAGAAAAACAAAAAAACAAAAAAACAATTTTTTTGTCAGAAAAAAACCTACATTTTTCATCATTATACTTTTGTACGTATCTTTCATCATTTTTGAGATATTATGAAAAGAAGGTGGTTTTTTGAAAAATTCGAAAAACATTTTTTTCTTAAAATCGTGATTTTTTTTTAAATATGTGTTTTAAAGCAGCCAAACTGCTAGAATCCATCAAACTCTTTATATTAAAGATAATTCTAGACAGAATGCGATTAATTTTAATTTTGAGGAAATGGCACATATGAAACCCATTGATTTAAAAGAAAAAACATTAGATGTTCCTCTTATTTGCAATACAGCTCACTCATTTTACGTGCAAAAGACTTTTAACAGTGCTCATTTTAAAGCTTATTTCAAGCACTACAAAACCCTATTTCATTACACTGCATAAAATGTATCTGCTCGCCGCTAGATGGCATTGAACACATCGATTAAATTTCAGACAAAATAAAAAAACGGCTTTGATCTTTAATCTCTCGCTTAATATTACACTAAAACACTTTATAATTACCTGCTACAATTTTGTTCATCATAAAATTTTTTTTAAAATGCATATTTTTGGAGATATTTGCAAAAAAACGCTGAAAAACGTGAAGAAATTCCGAATTTTCAATTGCCAATAACTTGAAAAGTATTGGGTTTTTGAAAAACTTTATAGAAGATTTTTTGCTTAAAATTAAGCCTTCTATCGATGTCTGAGATTATTTTGAAAAAAAATGTACACCACCGAGAAGGGGTGGCAACCACCCCCAGGGTGGGTGCGGAGTTCAGATCATTTTCACTTTTGAAGTTAAGGGTAAGATGAGCCTAATTCCAAAATTTCATGCAAATCGGTTCACAGTAAAAAAATTTGGAGCAATAACGCTTCAATGACTGCACTATATTTGTAAAAAGTTCTTCATATGCAAACTATAAAAAAGCTTTAAACCAATATTATTGTGAATACGTAGTGTGCATCGTTCGGTACAAATACTTTTGTATAACGTAGAACCAATAAGCCTATAAATAAGAAACAAAATTACGAAAGCATCATCGAAAATACGTTCTTGTCTGCCCTGAAAAAGAAATAAAACATACAATATATGCCTTCAGAAAATAAACCGGTAATTCTACTGTCAAAACACACTTTTTTTACAAATTTGACTAAGCTTTCTTGTGATTACAAGCTCAAGCTGTTAAGGGAAATTTTCGTTTGGAAAGTTGGCAGACGGCCCATTAGGTCGGAGCATGCAAGCCATTTTCCAGCACTCTCATCCACTTACGGAAGGCCTTAATGTCTTGGACATGTGTTTTTACTCCACTGCCTTATATAATCGAATTTCGAATAAACACTATACTTTACCATTCGATAAAGACGGCGTTGTGTAATACTACCGATCATTATTCTATCTCTTCCTCTCTACCTTCTGTAATACATTTCTTGTCAACTCTTAATTTCCGTCTAAAAAACTCTGTATTTTCTTAATTTTGGATTATATTTCTCTTATCTAATTCATAGAAATCTAACGGACACAATGGTGTAGCTCTCAAATAGGTTCCTGCGGTTTTCCTTCTACGATAGTTTATAATTTATATTTATACTAGGGGAGACCCCTGCGTGCTCCGCACGCCAACCCCCAATGGAACCTTCTAAAAACAAATGTTATGTTTTATTTATATTAAAGTTATATGATTAATAATAATAACCTCAAAATTAAGATAATAAATAATGATATATGTTCAAATCGAATTATTTCTTATATTTCATAACAGCAGTTATAATAATGGTTAAAAGAACCAGCAAGGCTCAGGTCTACACTTTAAAACCCTAACCTAAAATCTAGAAATACAAAAATAATTCCAATTTTGAAA
>JAGFPH010007782.1:672-11175 GCA_018207615.1 Philaenus spumarius | reverse complement strand
GCACGCCAACCCGCACTTTGGGAGTATTTTCAATACACAATGCATTGTTTTCTTCGTACGCCAATACCCTTATTGGGAGTGTTTTCAATACACAATGCATTGCGTGCTTCGCACGCCAACTCTCGCCTTGGGAGAATTTTCAAGAAATGGAGCATCGCGTGCTTTAATATTGGGAGTGTTTTCAATACACAATGCATTGCGTGGTTCGCACGCCAACTCTCGTCTTGGGAGAATTTTCAAGACACGGAGCATCGCGTGCTTTAATATTGGGAGTGTTTTCAATACACAATGCATTGCGTGCTTCGCACGCCAACCCTCGTCTTGGGAGAATTTTCAAGACACGGAGCATCGCGTGCTTTAATATTGGGAGTGTTTTCAATACACAATGCATTGCGTGCTTCGCACGCCAACCCTCGTCTTGGGAGAATTTTCAAGACACGGAGCATCGCGTGCTTTAATATTGGGAGTGTTTTCAATACACAATACATTGCGTGCTTTGCACGCCAACCCCTGTATTGGGGGAATTTTCAAGATACAGAGCATTGCGTGTTTCGCACTCCAATTTTAAGCTTATGTAGGCCCTACTGTGGACGCACACTGTGGACTGTGCGTCCGCTTTAAAATATTATTACTTTAGTGATTATTACGTAGAAAGGTTAGAAAATATAGTAATTTATACTCATTTAGGCTATAAATATAAAAAATAAAAGGTCAGCTCCTAGCATAGGGAATACGAAATTTGCGTAGCAGTGAACGTGTTAATGAACACTTACCACTTATCCTATCTTGCAAAGATTCTATTTACTCTTATCAAATAAGTAATTTAAATAAACGGTATCAGTTAACTGACACAAACTTTCTCCCAACTTACTGTAGTCAAAATAATATTGTTTTCAATCATTTTATTTATTACTTTTCAGAACAAAACAAAAAAAATAATATTCTACCTACGTCAATCATATAAAAAAATTATTGTCCTAGGCGGGATTCGATCGCGCGACCTTTGAATTACTGGCCGTGATCGCTACCATGGTGCTACCCCGTGCGGCCGCCGCCCCGATGCTAGATTGAAAACATAAACTTGTTTATTTTTAAACATTTCCCCATAATTATAAAACGCCGAAGTTTTGATAAAAGCGGGTGGTGTCATTTTGTTTGGCATCTTAAGCACTATAAATACTGAAAATTTGATCACAATCGTTAGAGCCGTTTTTGAGAAATTTGCATTTTTGTCGTTTTTTATGGGATTTTAGGGGTAAATTACCCTTAAAAATTAAAAATGAAAAAAACGCCTGGAGATATTAGGGTTTAGTACCTACATACCAAATTTCATGAAAATCGGACCAATAGTGTCCTCTCTGGTCGTGTATACATACTGACAGACTGACAGACAGACACCACTCTAAAAACACTTTTTTGGGTTCAGGGAGCACCAAAACAAAAAATTCTACTAAAAATATTTTTAGGTTCAGGGAGCACCAACACAGATAATTGCACTAAACCATTTTTTGGGGTTCTGGGAGCACCAAAACAGATAATTCAACTGAAAATTCAAATTCGAACATTTTTACGTAAACAATACTTTCTCCATATACTACGTATAGGGTGGAGAAAGTAAAAATTAACTTCTCAAGTAGATCTATCGACCATAATTTTCTCTAAGACATGTGCTTCCTATATAAAGTTTTTTGAAAGATTATGTAAACCGGAATCAACTAAAATAAATATTTAGGGGTTTACACAAAGAAAGCATAACGTTCCCGAAAGCATTATTTGATATTTTAAAACAACTAGATAGGATTTGATGATCGTATACCCAAAACATCGACATATTTCTTCTTGCTGTTTGAACTTCGACCACTCGTTGTTTAGTACAAACTTAAGGAAAATGAAGTTAAAGAATCCAAACTTAAAGAAAATTATTTTACTTATTATTTAAAATTATAAACTGTTGTAGGATCACTTAACTGTAACATACTGTGTATGATGGTTGTCTTCAGTAAGAGATTTAAGTGTCTTGGAACCATATTTAATCAAATGTTTCGTTCTCAAATATTGTTTCAATTTATTTAACAAGATAATTATTGCCAAATTTAATTTGTTCACAAGTTTTTAATATGGAGTAGGTGTTAGGAACAAAACTCAAATTACTACACTTAATTATAACGGTATGAATAAGAACAGCCACCGTATAAGTTAAAATTTTTATTTAATCGGTTTAGTCAAGGCCGTAGCCGGGGGGGGGGGGGGGGTTTAGAGGGTCAATCCCCCCCTCCCCGAAATCCCGAAATTTAGCAGTAAAAATTAATACCAGGTTTAAAAAGTGCAAATTAAAATATACAATAGACAACACAACAGAGGATCCGCAACATATTTTACATCATTGAGCCTTGCATGAAATACTGATATTTAGATTTACTTGATTAAACTACAACGTACAATACACACGGATGCAGTAGGTTACAGCCTTACTCTCTTGTGAGTTTGATCTGATCTATTAAATAAGAAAACAATGAAGGTTAAACAAAAATACTTTACTCTAACAAAACACGCAATGCTCTGTGTATTGAAAGTTTCCCCATTAAGGGGGTTGGCGTGCGAAGCACGCAATGCATTGTGTATTGAAAATACTCCCAATACGGGGGTTGGCGTGCGAAGCACGCAATGCATTGTGTATTGAAAACACTCCCAATATGGGGAACGGCGTGCGAAGCACACAATGCATTGTGTATTGAAAACACTCAGATATTAAAGCACGCAGTGCTCTATGCATTGAAAATGTTCCCAATACGGGGGTTGGCGTACGAAGCACATAATGCATCTTGTATTGAAAACACTCCCAATACGGGGGTTGGCGTGCGAAGCCCGCAATGCATTGTATATTGAAAACACTCCCAATACGGGGTTTGGCGTGCGAAGCACATAATGCATTTTGAATTGAAAACATTCCTAATACATGGGATGGCGTGCGAAGCCCGCAATGCATTGTATATTGAAAACACTCACAATACGCGGGTTGGCGTACGAAGAACGCAATGCATTGTGTATTGAAAACACTCCCAATATGGAGAATGGCGTGCGAAGCACACAATGCATTGTGTATTGAAAAGACTCCCAATACGGGGGTTGGCGTGCGAAGCACATAATGCATTCTGTACTGAAAACACTCCCAATACTGGGGTTGGCGTGCGAAGCACGTAATTCATTGTATATTGAAAACACTCCCCATATGGGGAATGGCGTGCGAAGAACACAATGCATTTTGTATTGAAAACACTCCCAACACGGGGATTGGCGTGCGAAGCACCCAATGCATTGTGTATTGAAAACACACCCGATATTAAAGCACGCAATGCTCTGTGCATTGAAAATGTTCCTAATACGGGTGTTGGCGCGCGAAGCACGCAATGCATTGTGTATGGAAAATACTCCCAATACGGGGGTGAACTGTTAAAAGGGTTTAAATTCAAATCCCGGTCCTGACCTGACCCTCCCCCCTCCCGAAAAGTTTTCCTGGCTACGGCATTGAGTTTAGTGAACATTTTTGTTTTAGCATATTTATAATTTTAGAAAATGATGGTTGCTGGGAAATTGATTCTCAATTTGTGTTTTGCGTTTTTAATTTTTTAACTTTACCTCCATTGCCATCGAAGTTTAATGTTTTTATTAATTCAGAGTTGGTCTCAAACACACATAAAAATGATCTATATGTGTTCATCGCTCAATTAATCAACAACTAGGCCACCGCACGATTGATATAACATATCGTTGACATTAGGAAACGCTATTTGAAACACAGCCAACAACATAAAGCATAAACAGATAGACAAACAGACGCCAGTCATCTATGATGGCAGCTATACCGAGTAGTCCATTACATGAGTCATCTGTATGTCATCTAAATGCGATCAAACAAAACATATCCGTTTTTAAATTAGCTTTATCGTAGACGTGGTCAGAAGTCTACACGTTGTTGGTGTTTAGAATTTAACATTCAAACAGCCAATCAAAAGCCAAAACAAAAATATAACCCGTCAGTCAACGGAAACGATAGCGTAATTTAACGCGAATTTACTTTATAGCCACACAACATCCGCGTCCGTGAGAAGAAAAATAAATAGACATTCTGTGTGAGGGAAGCCAGCCAAATAAAATAACAATTATAAATTAATTTTGATATCAATGTTTTAGAGATCTAATCAAAATTAAAATAATTCGACCACGCAGCTGGAACGCTGACGTGAGTTGAGCAAATTTCCAAAATTAAATTTATAGGCCTATGTTTTAGGGCTTCAACAAACAATATGGGAAATAAGTCTACTCACGACGGTGCTGAATAGCTGCAAAATGCTTCGCACGCCAATCCGCATATTGGGAGTGTCTTCAATATTCAAAACATTGCGTGCTTCGCACGCCATTCCGAAAATTGGGAGTTTCTTTAACACAGAAAGCATTGCGTGCTTCGCACGCCAACCCCACGGTAAAAATCCACCACATGGCTTTGAAGCGGGTACTTTTATGGTATTTTACGTTTTGATCGATTTTGGAGAAACCAAGCGAGCTATAAAGTCGCGTAAAAAAATAAAATGTGCAGAATAACATCCTACATTTATATTTTTAGAAAACACTCTAAAAAATTTTGATTCTCGTAGTAAAAATGTCAAAAAATAGTTACTTCCGGTCAAAAAACGTACTTCCGGTTGTTGGATTTTTTTGGCTAACGAACTCGTCCGGGCAACATAGACAACCAACATGTGTACCAAATTTGGACCAAATCGGACTTAAAATGCGGCCGCTAGAGTGCGAACACATATATACATTGCAACGGATAAACCTTATGCAATGCGTGAAAAATTGAGTTTTGTTGTAAAACTGCAAAAATCAAGATTTCATAGCAGAAGTTGAGGTACACCCTATACTTAACTAGATTAGAATACGACAAGTCCCGGCCAACTGTACTGTGTCAACAGAGATGGACTTTTGTCCAGGAACTTGTTTCAAGTTGCCTGAAAGACTTAGAAAAATTAGTTATTTTTATACAGGAATAAGGTGTTAAATAAAAGTATAAAATTGATGAATTTTATGGGTAAATGTGAAACACGGGAGGTGGAAACATTGTTCATGGAAGTCACAATTTTGTAAAATAAAAAATGTTAAAGTTATAAAGAGTTAAAGTTATAGGAAATTCTCAAATTTCATCAAAATTAAATGAAAAAGATATTTTTGAAAAGCGTAAGAAAAATTGCATAAAAAATGTTAAATAACAAATTAAGGAATTTTTGGTATTTTAAAAGTTAGAGATAATTGTTAAAGTTTGAAGGTGAAAAAGCACCATAAAAAATGAAAAAGGGAAAATGAAAAAGTAAACAAGTTGTAAAGAAGTAAAAGTTTTATAAGATAAAAAGTTTATAAATTGTTAATTAATTAAAATAATAGGTGAGAAAGTTCATACCTATATTTTGCTAAAAATAGAATGAAAAAGGTGGTAAAAATAATAACATAGTGTTAAGAAAGTAGTAAGGGTATAAAATTGTAAATCTCAATCGAAAGTATCAATTTTAAAGTTAAAATTCAAATTCAAAAGTAAATGTTAAATTTGGCAAATTTTGCAAGTCCCAAAAACAGAAGAAAAATCTTCGGACAGAATGGAAATTTTGGCTAGTATATCATAAAATAATAACCAACATAGAAGAAAAAAGAAAAAGGATTTTCCTTCAAAACCAGAAAAGTTTTCGTGAGGAAAAACCGCGGAATACGCGAGGCAGCGCCATAAGCGAACCAAACGTAGTACGACCATCACTCAAGTTTGAGAAGAAAGGAAAATGTATCAGGAATACGATTACGAAAACCGCAAGTTCGTAAAAGCAGTTAAAGGAAAACTACGAGGAAAATAAGTAAGACAATAGGAGAAAATGTTAGGAGGGGAGATCTAGATTAGCTGATGGCAAGGCCTAACGAGGAAGTTAGTGGGGGTAGTACCAACCTAAAACTTAAAGAAATCAATGCAAGTTGCATGGCAAGATATCGAACAAGGAATAGAAAAATAAGAAAGGCAGTTGGTACTCGGAAGGCGGCAAAGGAGGCTATATAAGCGGAGTACAGCGGGAGCCGCGCATCTACGAAGCTTAGAATATCTAACGACCTATCTAACGATCTATCGCTCTATCTATCGCTCTCTCTGGAATCTGGAATCGCTCTCTTTGAGTTTTTTCTTTAGATCGACGTTGTTAGACGGATCTGCGATGTTATAGTAACGTACTTAGAAGCAGTGTTTTATAAAGACAGCAGTAAGATATGTGTCAATCAAACAGTGAACATTTTAATTAATTATAATATTATGCGATATAATATTTCAAGTAACAGTTTTCATTAAAATTTAATCAAACGTAAATACGAGTTAAATGAACAAAGACAGTGTAAAATCAGTTAGTATTACAGACAGTGAAAAAACGATTGGACAGTTTGAGTGAATTACGCTATAGTTAATTATATAGCGGGCGCGTCAAAAAATCTATAAATGACGTAGTCTACAAGAATCACAGGACTGATGTAATGACAATAACTGGAACCACACATGGACTTTGAAGGACTACTGGAATAAGAAGCGGAAACCAAATCAGGGAAGGCGTTAAACCAAACCAGGGAAGGCGTTAGAAGACATCAGGGAAAGTCAAACCAGGCAAAAGCTGAGACCACGAGAGACGTTCAACCGCACCAACGATAACCGGACTTCAGGGAAGCTGGATTTCAATCAACATTATTGGGAAAGGTGTTCAGAGTCCAGGGTCGCAGTAATAAAAGGTCTGTCAGAAAAGTTACGATATCCCTTATTAAAATATTGCCTGAGTTAAATTTAAATAATTATTGATACTGGGTTGAGATAAAAAATTAGGTTTTTCAAAATATAAAATTATTAATCTTGTAAATTAAATATATAAAATCATTTTCATAATTAAATAATTAAATAATAAATATTAAAAAGGAAGGAATAATTAAGTATAGATGAATAATAAATGGTTCTACCTAAAAGAGTTAAAATTTATGTAAATAGTAAATTTAGTTTAAAATTTATGTTTTTGTAGTGGAAAGAACCACAGAGTATTTTGAGTTTTTTATTGAATAAATTTTCTTTTGATTTCAATTAATATAATTAATTTACCTTGTTCAAGAAATTCCTATTATCTAAGTATCCTATATGATAAGTTGTTTTCAGTGTATGATCAATATTGAAGGGCGGAAACGCAAAGTTGGCATTTCCAACGAAATTTCACAAAGCACAAATAATTTAATTATTCTAGGTAAAGTTCCACTGTTCTCACTCCTCAGAGATTGTCAAATAAATATAATATTAATTACTGAGCTGAGCAAATTTAAAGTTAATAGTAACTTAAATAACTGGAAGGAATTTAATAAAATATTTTTATTTAAGGTGACTATAGGCATAGTTATCTTAACCAGAGTTATATCACCTAGGCTATTAAAATTAATTTGCCTTAAACTTCCAGTAGGTGATATAATCTCTTTATTCTGTAACAAAGTAGGGAAATCCTACAGACAGACAAGCGTCGGGGCTACATTGCAGAGGTGGCTCCCGAACGTCATAAAAAAGGTCTGTCGTTGCAGGGTTGACGTCGCAACGTGGGGACAAAAGGAAAACAAACTTCCTCCCCCAGCGTCGTGCAACTCGTGCGTCGTTGCAGAGTTGGCGCCCACCGGTGTGGCTTGATTTAACGGAAGGTTAAATAAAGTCCAGAACTGACAGAATAAATTATTTGTGCTTATATGTATGTGTTATAATAAGAATTAAGTTAGATTGTGTAAACATACTAGTGAATTTGATCAACATTAAATATTTCCCGGGTTTGGTATTCCGCAGTTTAAGAGGGGGAGTAGGCCAAGCACCTTAGAAATAATTTGTCGCGGTAAAAACGTAAATAGAAAAAGGGGGTTTTCAAAAAAGTTAAGAAAAATAAAATAAAAGTAGTTAGGCTACGAATATTTTACTTCCGACAAATAAGGAGAAATTTCTAAGAGCAAAATGGCGAACAAAGAATTTAAAGAATTTATGGAGATGCTAAAAAAAGAGAAAGCGGAAGAAAAACAATTAAGAGAAAGAGAGAAAGCGGAAGAGATGGAAAGAAAAGAAGAAAGAAGGCGGCTAAAAGAGGCTAAGATAGAAGAAGATAAAGCGAACGAAAGGAGGTTGCGAGAAGAAGAAAAAGCGAATGATAGGAGGCTGCGAGAAGAAGAGCAGAAACAATTATATACATTAATTTCAGGAAAATTGGAAGGAGTATCGCAGGAAATAAATGTAGAAAAAGAAAGGTGTTTAAGTCAACACAAACAGGTAGAAGAAAGGCTTGAGGATATTGTAGGCAGTATACAATTGTTAGAAGAATCTACCGGGGTAATTAAAAAGAAAACTGATGAAAATTTTAAATTAATTACAAATAGGGTAACGAAGGTAGAACAAAAAGTGTTAGAATTAGGGGGACAGCCAGGTATGGTTAGGAGCCTGGTAATGCCGAGGTATGAGGGGGAGTGTAAAAAAATAGAATTTTGGGGAAATCCACACGAACGCCCTCAGCAATTTATAAGGGAGATAGAAAATTTGATCGAGGAAACTAATCCATTTTTTAGCGATCAAGAAAAGTTAAAGTTTGCAGTGCGACAATTAAGGGGTAGTGCATTAGAATGGTGGCAAGTTATGCAAACAGAAAATATAGGGTACACAGGGTTTAAAGAATGTTTTTTAAAAAATTATTGGTCGTTACAGAAGCAAAAATTAATAAGAAATAAAATAGAATATGGGAGGTATAATGATAATAGTAATCTTACGCGAGCAGATTATTTTTGTAAATTAGTAAACAAGGCTAGAGATTTAGATCCACCGATTCCGGAGGGATATTTAGTGTTTACTATATTCCAGCATTTTAATGACCAGATTAGGTTAGCGGCAATGGGAAAGCATAGCGAGACGGTTAGAGAAGCCATACAATTTCTAAATAATATAGATATGATGGAGGAAGCGCGTAGGGGAAATAGGCCTACAGGAACGCCGAATAATAATAATAATAACAGGCAAAACCCCCAACCCTATCCAAAACCTAACCTGCAATCCTATTCGCAAAACCCAAGAAATACCATACACCCTAATAACCCAAGACCCGGTCCATCAAATCAAAATCCTAATTCAAAGCCGAAACAGGGAAACTAGGAAAAGAGGTTCTGAAAAATAGGCTTCGGAGTTTTAGGGCTGATGATATAACTAAAAATCAAATAAATAAAGTAAATAGAAGGGGCGAAAAAATAATTAAGAGGGAGTTAATTAAAAAACCGGAAAACACGGTAATTAAAAATGAAACGGCAGTATGTGTACAGAAACCCTTAAGTAATATACACTATAATATTCGCGAGGATTTGTTAGATAATGAAGGGGAGGAAATTATTAAAGATAAACCAATAGAGGAAATCCCGGCGATATTAGTGGAAATTGGTCATTTACAGGCTATTATGGAAATAGACACTGGATCTGAAATAACAGTTATGCAACAGGATTATTACGAGCAGCTGAAAGCGGAAGGAATACCAATAATGGAACTTCCAGTAGCAAACGTAGAAATAATTGGAGCGCTTAAAGGTAAAGTTCAAAAAGTACACCGCCAAATTATGTTAAAATATAAAGTTCAAAACAAAGAAATGGATTTAAAATTATTAATAGTGAAAGGATTAAAATCCAGAATACTTATAGGGTGTGATGCATTGTATGAAATGCAGGCGAAAATAAATATGGAGAAAAGATTTATAAGGTGGTCATACGAAGGAATAATATATGAGTTACCATTTATAAATAAACAAACGGCAATAAGTCAAATTAAAGGGAAGTGTTTAAAGGTAAGGTGTGAAAATCAAATAAATAAGCAGATTAAAAAATCAATTAAATTAAATGATAAAAGTGAAGGGAACCTTATCAATAATAAACAAGCAATTAACGTAACCAAAAGTGTAGAGAACGCGAAGTCGTTAATTAGCTTAAACGGATTAAATCAAGTAGCGGGAGAAACAAAAGCGGGAAGTAAAATGGCGCAGCAAGACGGGAAAACAACAGGATGTAGGGTTAAAACGTTAGGAGGCGTAGAAGGGTTGAAGAATGAGAGAAATTCACTTCAATGGAGGTTAAGGGAAAAGGAAAGAAAGGAGTTCATCGCCAAAGGGTTCACAAAGGAAACCAGGGATGAAGAAGTGCGTAAGAATAAAAATAAAATAAAATTTGATATAAGGGGGAATAATTATAACGTTGTTAACCGTAATCCAAAAATAAGTTGTAGTCAAAGCATAGTCCAAACAAAAACTTCACTAAAGCACTGTTACACCACGCGAAATAATCCAATTAATAATAGTATCAAACGAATATATAAAAATTATGCAAATCATTCAAACACTGATTATAATGAGATGCGTAAAAACCATAGCGATTTAGGCCGAAGGAACAAGTCAACTAAA
>JAGFPH010007781.1:42949-62159 GCA_018207615.1 Philaenus spumarius | reverse complement strand
TTGTGTATTTGTTTTGGGATTTCAACCAACGTTTTGGGAAATTGGTCTACTCAAGACCATGCAGCCGTTAGACCATGTATATACAGTAAAGTCCCGCTATTCCGAACATAGTTACATTAAAACAGGAGACATTAAAAAGATGTTCGTAAAAAACGTACGTTTATTGTTATACAAATAAGTTAAATAGAGCCTTGAGGTGCGTATACACTCTCGCGCCGTGCAACGTGCGCGGAGTGCGCGCCGCGCGTTCGCGACGCGTTGGAAGTTTTGATTTCAACGAACCTCCTGCGATCCAAAGAGAACCCGCGATCATTTTGACTTTGAGAACCTGCTGCAGAAGATTGGGCCTCACATTACTAAACAGGACACTTATTTTCGTACTGCAATTTCCGCTCAAGACAGGTGTGTAAATAAATTATGCGTACCTTTTTCTAAACGCTATATTGCTGGTAGTAATCATAGGCCTCAAAGTTGGGTTTTAATTTAAACAAATGTGAAATAGGCCTGAAGTTAAAATAGCCTTGGTTGTTATAAATAATGCAATTTTAAGATCGTTGTACATGCTAGCTATACATTAAAATAAAGAATACTTGAAATAATAAAGAAGTAATTGGTGATAAATATTTTAATTAAACTAAAGAATTTTAAAATTCACAATCTGTCGGCCAGTTATTTATTGAAATTGAATTTACTTTCTGAATTCAGACTAGAAATAAAATATCGAATATTTGTTTTTATACAAAAGGGTTTCTTAAAACTAATAGGCAACTGAGGAATGATTTTGATGATAATGAGAAATTAGTTGGAAATTAGTTGGATTCCAGAGAAGGTTTTTCCGATAGGCATCGATTAACTTAATTATTTTTTCTTCTGACCACTCCATAACTCATTAAGCAATCAACAATCAGTGCGCACGAAAAACTACAAACCTCTCAAACACACTTCCAAATCTGATCTGCGAACACACAAAGGGTTCGTTGAAAAAACCGACAGGAGATGGATCGTGATGCGCCGTGCGCGCGCTGTTCGTGCGCAGCTCCAACACCCCGTACTAACTCAGAGAACTCGATGCACCTTAGTATGTACGCACCTTAAGCTTGTCGAAAACGCCTGATTTCAAATTGGAATGAAAGCTGTTTCCCTCACGTTTCCTTCCGTTTTGCGGGAAGGAAGCTAAGCGCCGGTGAAAAGGATACCGGGTCCTTCAGAAAGAAGGAAGGATTAGATACAACAGCTAGGCACTAGTAGTGTTGTCGCCACCTGCCAGTTGCTTTCGTCCGTTTTTCTCCTTCGTTTTCGTTATCTCGAAGGAATTTGTTTTTCTCGATCTTTAATAGAGCGAGGTCAAGAGCATTTGCGGCGTCTACGTGTGATATGAGTTCAGTTAGAGCGTTCACCTCCTCCGAGCCGACGAAAGCTGTATAGAACAGACACTAGCAGATGTCCCCGCGCTTAATTTACGCCCTAAAAATTCAATACGTTGATATTATTCATGAAATCCGCCTATTCCGAATTCCCGCTAGACCGAACATAGTTCGGTCCGAATTAGTTCGGATTAGCGGGACTCTTCTATATAATTTTTAATGACACCCCAAAACGTGTTCTAGGGACCATGATCGGTGCTTATTTGCTACTCCCGACCTTAGATCTTACCATAAGGGCCACTGCAATAGCTCATTTTTCCTATGGAAATTCGCTAATAAAATGGTGAATTTCTTTAACCCTTCATTTAATTAATTCAAATATACTATCGTATTGACAAAAATGGCTTCCCTTTTCTTTAAAGATGTTTATGTTTAAATTGGTAACTGGCCCCAATTGCTTTACAACTCTTGGTTCGGCAGCAAATTCTAATGACTCAGTTCCACTAAGCTAAAAATAACTTATACTAAGTCTAAAATTAATGGCAAGTATATGTTTTCGTTCTTCAACAAAAAAAATCCTACTCCCCGAGATCTGTCTTACAATTAGAAAATGATTAAATCTACTTACATTGCTTAAACATTACAGTATTCCCCTCTCCTGTTTGGTCACCCCCTGGAAATTTGGTCGCCCGCACTTTTATTTCACTGTTGAACACTACCCGAAACTTTCCCTCCTTTTAATATCGCCCAGGGATGATCTATTCTTAAAGATTTATTCAATTAATTGATGCTGAATCTAAACCACTCGATGTTTACTTCTTGATGGAATTTTGGTAAAAGACTTGTTTAATTGGTTTAAACTAAATGTAGATTACTTGACGTATATTTTGTGATAGACCTCGTTTTTCACGCGTTGCTCTCCCACCTTCCTTTTTTTCGCCTCTACTTGGTTCACCCTGGTTGGTCCGTTTGAATATTGGTTCCTTATGATTGGTTAACGATTTCGGTACATTTGACATATTTTCTGCTCTTCTAGATTTGGTCTACGTGTGTGGAAATACTGCCATATGCTGTCTTGACTTTGAAACCTAATACTGGACATCCGTTTCGGCTTCCTCAGAACGGTAAATTGTCTCCTAATTTAATTTGTCTTCTTTTGTAAATTTGTTTCTTAATAAATTTATTATTAAACTTTTTAATTTTTTTTATAAGTTCTTATTGGTTGCTGGTATTTACGAACAACCCTGACAATATTTAAAATGAGTTATCGAAAGGATATATACCTATTAGCGTTTTAAAAAACGAAACTGTAAATTGAATATTTTACGGAAAACCATTAGGCTACATATGAAAGCATGTTGCAATGTGTTTTTAAAATAAAGTCCCATTAGGTCTCTGGCAATTTGTATACCACATTACTCTCCCTTCTATATCATTGACCTTTTCTACACTCACATCTCTCCATTGTTTTCACGTGATTTCAGATGTTTCTAAGTATTTTAAGGTGATGTCATGGGTAAAACCAACAAAAAAGATTTACTGTATTATTATTGTAGGCTGGTGTTAAATATTATATTGTTTCCTTTAGTTGGCAATATCGAAAATTGTGCGGAATGTTGATTACTTATAGTTTCAATATTAAGGGTCTGCTTTAGTGGCGGCCATCTTGGATACAGGATTATCCCGTCAAGATCAATGTTAAATTTAAAACCATTTATTTCGTTTATTACTTTGTCACTATACTATAGTATAGAGATCGTAAAAAAAAATCGATGTTGAGATTTTTGTGGAAATAGCCGTTTTGGGACCCCCTGAGTTCAAAAAAGTGGTTTTTACAAAATGTCTGTATGTATGTATGTTTGTGTGCATACAAAGGTAGAGAGAAAACTATTCTATCGGTTTCGAACAAATTTGCACCAAACATGTCAATTAGGACTGTATAGATGCATGAAAAAAGGTTTTGAAAAATAACCCCCTTTTTGGCAAAAAAAAAAACCCAAAAAACAGTTATCTTTTTATTAAAAAAAACGGCTCTAACGATTTTAATAAAATGTTGCTTATTTGTAGCCCTTAATGTAACCTACCATATGTGAAAAACCGCATCTTTCTAAAAATTCTCGTTTACCTAATAATAATAATAATAACTGATTTTTGGTGGTTTTTTGGCCGAAAAGGGGGTTGTTTTTCAAAATTATTCAAAACCTTTTTTCGTGAATCTATACAGGCCTAATTGACGGTTTGGTGCAAATTTGTTCGAAATCGATAGAATAGTTTTCTCTCTAGCTAATAATAATAATATTTACTTATTAATCTCCTACTATTATATCACCTCTCCTACCCCACCTACAAAATTATGAAGTCACAGTGAATCTGTTTAGTAGTTTAATATATGTTTGTGAGAAAGTATGTACCAGTTCCTGGTACCGTTTATTTTATCATAAAATTGTTTGCAAGGTCTCACTCCACAGTCACAATACGCATCGGTTTTGCGTTTCACATTTTTTTTAAAAACAAATCCCGTTCATTTGTCACGTAATTGACATTATTTAAGTACCAAGTTTGAGCGTTTTTACTTACACAATACAAAATTTATAATTACAATTGAATCGCAAGCCAAATCCTCAATTTTATAAAGAATATTCAGTTTTTTTTACCACTCGATTACAAAAGATGTGTTTATAAAATGGTTTTAAATGAGGCAATGTCAAAGCGCTCAGCTGCAAGAAATAGATACGGCTATAGGGTGAAGGGCTGGAGTAGCCGGTTTCTTTCTGTTTTATGGAGCAGACCGGTAATTAAAATTATTGGGATGGTGCGTGTCCATTTCGATTTCTGTTTTACATCTATATACCGGGTGTCCCACGAAGAGGTCCCTGTTTTTGAATTGATATGACAGACTTATAGAGCGCGCTACAGACTTGAAATTCTACAGTCGTGGCTAAAACATATGTAAAAGAAATACCTCTGAGTATCAGTTAATTCTGACTTATCTAAACAAAATGGCGGAAAAAAACAACAAAATCAGCAATCGTATTTTAAGGGTAAACCTACTTTTATTTAGAATAGAAACAGCTACAGCTGTTTAGACTATTTTAAATCTATCAGCTGACTGCGTGTATCCACAACAATGAACATATTTGGTAATAAACATTGGCATTTGTTATTAAGTTGCATTGTAAAGTGTCTTATGTACCATGCCGTTTTTAACTGAGCAAAAAGTGAAATGTTGTTCCGGGGCTATTGCCTTTGAAAATTATTATGAAGCAATAAGGTGTTTTAGGGAAAGGTACCCAGGTGTAGTTCCACCGTCAAGGAAATCTATTCGTAAGTGGAAGACTATCCTACTAGAAACGGGGTCAATACAAAAAAAAATACCATAGATCCTCCAACATAGAAAATGAAGAAATCGTATGTGCTGCTTTCATGGAATCTCCAAATACGCCTAATTCAGTAAGAAAGGTGGAATCTGCTACAGGGATACCGAAGTCATCTGTCCAAAGGTATGCCAAAAAGAACAAAATCAATCATTATAAAACTCATTTAGTTCACGGACTGCTTGAAGATGATCGTGGCTGACGATTTGAATTTTGTTCGAAAATAATTGAAAAGACTGACGTAGATAGCAAATGGCATGAAGGAATCGTGTTTTCAGATGAAGCGACATTTTATCGAACAGGAACTGTAAACAGGACTGTTGAGTTTCAGGTTTGTAGAGTGTTCGGTGCATCTAATATATTAAATCAAAAATAGGGACCTCTTCGTGGGACACCCGGTATATAAAAGCGAAATACCACTCACTTATTCACTCACTCACTGACTCACTCATCACGATTTCTCAAAAACTACCGAACGGATTGGAATGACATTTGGTATGTAGCTTCCTCTAGGGACATAGGTGCTCGCTAAGAAAGGGTATGAAAAATTTCGAAATTTTAGGAGGGGTTTGGGGGATCAAAGTTACCACCACCACGGGCAACGCCGTACGGGTCAGCTAGTTACGTATAAGGTCATGGCTCCCACATCACCCTGTTACGAGCCAAGTACCTCTGTCCTAATCAATAACTCAGAGTATACAATCATCTGTTTGTATATGCTTCACTGAGGGGGTTGCTGAGCGAAGGGGCAGTGGCAGGGATCCTAGTTAAAAGTAAGAGAACGAATAATTTAAAAAATTTCCTTTTTTAAGTACAATTAGTATTTAATCCGATGTAATGTTATATCCACAATGTTTTTGACCGTTCATTAAAACAGCATCCGACTCTGCAACAGAACAATTAAGAACTGCGAATCATTTTAAACTGAATTATAAAACAATTACTCCACAGTAAACTCTTTAACCTACATAAAGAGCGAATCAAACGTACCGCACGTGGCGCACGCTTGAAACGGAAAATTTCCCTGAAATTCAATAACAAGGGAATATTTGCAGTCGGCAAACATGTTTCTGAGAAACAATAACTCACTCGCCACAACACACGGAACAAAGTTGGTTACCGATTGTTACCGCAAATATTAAACGTGCGAATTGAGAAACAGCTGTTTTCCAGTCTATCGTGAAATCATAATTACAAAGTTGTACTTCTGTACGATATTATAGAGATGGAACTGTTTTTAAAATTTTTTATTACACTTTAAATAAAAAACTACTAAACAAATTTGAAGGAAACTTTCACTTTTTTGAACATCTGAATATAATACCACTGAATATTAAAATGTATACATATAAACTAACATATGGTATATTTGTTTCAATAATTACGGATTTCGTACAATAAGCGTTTCTGTTTTACTTTCTCACTATACTTTAGTATAGAGAAAGTATATTGATAGCGAAAAATCAATGGTGAGATTTTTGTAAAAATATCCGTTTTGGGGATCCCCTGAGTTCAAAAATGTTGCACTGGGTGGTTTTTACAAAATGTCTGTCTGTATGCATACAAAGGTAGAGAGGAAACTATTCGATCGATTTCGAACAAATTTGCAACAAACATGTCAATTAGGCCTGTATATAGATACACGAAAAAACATTTTAAAATATTTTGAAAAACAACCCCCTTTTTTGCCAAAATACCCCCCAAAAATCAGTTATTATTTTTTTACAAAAAATTGGCTCTAACGGTTTTGATACAGTTTGGCTTATTTGTAGCCTTTAATGTACCTGCCATATGCAAAAAACCGCATCTTTCTAAAAATTTTCGTTTAGTTAAAATAATAACTGATTTTGGGTTTTTTTTTTGCCAAAAAGGGGATTGTTTTTGTATCAGTACTGATCTGTTATCTGTTAGTTTATTTTGGAGATTGAAGGGTTTCGGCTCTGATAATACTATCAACCAAAGCGTTGGATTGGAAATGTATCTTCTCGTTTAACAAAGAGTTTGGTTCTAAAATAGTTGCTTTATAAATGTGGAATTCTTTAATTACGTTCATGGTTGGTCCTTTGGAGCATTTATTTAAAATGTTCAAGTTATAATGGATATTGGTGTAATTATTATGGCCGGTGTCTATTAAATGTTCAGCAAATTTTGATTGGTTTGGGTTAAGATTACGATTGGGAATGTACTCTTTGGTTAATATTGTTTTAAAATCAGAGTTTCTAAACTTACTGTATTATATATGAACTGGTTTCATTATTTCTATGAAAAGAATAAGCGAGTGAAAAGTACTAAATTCCCCCTGATAATACTCTAACATAGATTTATTACATACAGTACGAATATGTAATAACTTACTGTTATAATAAGATACTAGTGTGCCTGGCAATATTTAGAATATAAATATACAGGTGTCCAAGAACTGCCTTGAACCCTTTTGTAGATTTTTTCTGGGATCGGAACAAACCAGCGACCACAGAATTAAATAGACTGGTCATACCATAAGCCTGAAAATTGTGGATATTGAAGCTAATTCGGCCGTCTTGTGTGAGGATGGAAACGTCGAACGGGGCCTAGAGAGGAGTGACATTTTCAGTGCGCCCTATTAATTTACAAAGTGGTTTCAATAGCTAAAAATGCTCGAAAATCTTTGAAACTCGACAAACTTACAGTTTAATAGTGTAGGACGCTGATGGTGTGTTCAAAATTTGAAAATAAAAATGGCTTGGCACTTTAAAAATCGAATAAAGTCCAAACTTGTTTATACTTTTTAATTCATGACATCAAAAAGTTGCATCGTGAGTAACGTTTTTGTTTTTAGGGCAGGTGCTTCATGTAAGCGAGAGAAATGTAGCTGAAAAGCTACATCCGCCATATTTTCTGAGTATTTGACTCTAAAACTGGCTTGCGTTCGACTTGTCCAGTCTATTTAATTCGGTGGTCGATGAGACGAACATATTTTACCCTATAAACCTGGGTCTTACTTTTTTGTCAGACTGTGTTTTTACAAACTAATTAATTGATATCTAGAGAATTCATACCGCTTTGACCGATTTAGTTCAAAGTTGACTTCATACCTAACAATGGTATATTTTAACAAAAATAAACAATTTATCCAATCATGTTCTTCAAAATTAAAGTGACCCAAAACCATAAAAATTCAAGCGCTAATTAACCCAAATACAGTACATTTTAACAAAACATTTCAAGAAATTGTTGTTTAACCCTTTTAATTCGCTATCGGATGGTATAACTGTCTAAACAATTGGATGAAGGATGAATAGTTAAGTTATGTGTAATAATTGGTTTGGGTAAGTTGGTAAGACAGCTGTTTATTTAAGTGAGATTACTTGAGATAAAACACAAAATGTGACATACACTCAATAATATAGCCTATTTCTTTCCTAATATATAAATGGGAAGTTTGATGGGGCAGAGCCCTAGTAATTGAGAATAAACAAAATGACTTTTGGAACATCTTAAAAAAAACCTTTAATTTGACATATCAATCGTGAAAATAGGCCAAAAAATTCAAGCGTGGATGAGCTCACAAAAAATTCCCTAGGGAATTAAGAAGTTAAAATGATTTAAACAAATACTGCCAGTAGGAAGATGTGTACAGAAGGATTGTATTTTTACCACATTACCGAAATTGAAAATCGTAAATTTGTGCGCCCCAACCTACACCAATGCGCGGAAACATTACCACCCTTCAGTGTGCATAAAAGTTAAATGCTCGATAACTTCAAAGCAAGACGCCATTAAGGGCGCTTCAATTGGGTGCGATAGTGGCGCTACCGGTTATGGCGCCAGTTTAGAGAAGTATAAAGTTTGTACACAGGCTGAGATTGTTTTACAGTAAGTAATATTTCGCTAGGATGGGTAGTATAGATCTAAACACAAAATGTGCATTTCTACGAATTTTGTAGAATCGTATTTGATTGTAATAGCCATTGTTTCGGTCGTTCATTTATATTTCTACGTTTGACTAATAGCCCAGTCGGTATAGGTTACAACTACCAGTAATTTGCAATACGGCTGAATTTTTTTTATAAGTACATTAAAGTATGTAGATTAACATAAAAAAAAGTTTACCAGTCTATCGATTTCCCAAAGTCGAAAAAAAAATCGATTATCATTTTTTTTTCGATTATCCTTAATATTTCGAGCTGGGATGAAGATAGAGGAAAATAAAAAATACCACCGTGGAGGGAAGGTATTTTTCAACAAAAAAGGACATATGTATTTATTTCGTCCGATCAATGGTTTGTCTGGAAAAAATTCGATAATGCAGGTATGTATTTTGCAGCAGGGGAAATCACTAAAAGGGGACATCTTATTCATATATGAAGCGTTGGCTCATTCTAAATTGGCCAAATTTTAATATATCGAATTGAAACTTGACATAGGAGTTAAAATATATATTTTAAACATTTATGCTAAGTCTCAGTTTGTTATCTTGAAAATGAGCCGATCTAGAAGTCGATTTCGATTATCGATTTTAGGAGTACCGGACCCACGAACTAATTTCAATCTATTCCAGTTTCGTCAGTTTTTGGAATATCAACACCAAATTTGTTTTACAAGTTGAGTACACCAATATAAATATTCTTAGTAAGTATGGGCGATTTTTTTCTTGTTATTTTTAAAAACGAGGCGCTTGAAAATAGTCTTCTGTTTTACCTATCTCGTTTTAACTATAACACTTTTGGATTCAACGACTCCATTTTCGACATTTTTTAACATATCGATTTAAAAATTGGTACAGAAGTTAAAATTACAATTGGTTTTTGCTATACTTATTTTAAAAACTATATTTAAAAAAATGACTAATCTGCAGCTGATCAACTCAAGCGTTTTAATGAAAAATCTAAAAAGGTCTAAAATTATGCTTTTTTAATTTACTTGTGCTTTTAAAAGTAAACAATGAAAAAGTTTTATACTCCTTGAACTTGTTTGAATATATATATTTAACTTGTAAAAAAACTTTCAGGTTGATATTTTGAAAATTTTCTAAACTGGAGCTGTTTAAAATGAATTGGTGGGTCCGGTACTCCTAAAATCGAGAAACCCATTAATAAGTCAAGTGGCTCTAGATCGGGTAATTTTCAAGATAACAAACTGAGACTCAGCATAAATGTTTAAAGTGTATATTTTAACTCCTATGTCAAGTTTCAATTCGATATATTAAAATACCTCCCCTACACGGTGGTATTTTTTATTTTCCTCTATCTTCATCCCAGCTCGAAATATTAAGGATAATCGAAAAAAAAAGATAATCGATTTTTTTTTCGACTTTGGGAAATCGATAGACTGGTAAACTTTTTTTTATGTTAATCTACATACTTTATTGTACTTATAAAAAAAAATTCAGCCGAATTGCAAATTACTGGTAGTTTTGGTCTAAATTAAGCTCTACCGACTGGCCTATAACTTGCGTCTCTCTTTCACACGAAAACTATAGTAGATACTGAGTTGAAATTTTTCACACATAGGTAAAATGTTATGAAGATGTGCAGAACTGCAGTTTAAAATCATAATTATTAATGACCCTAGTTAATATGATCAGCTTATACAGTAACAATATATTATATTCGTCAAAAACCAGTGCGATACCGCCTCAACGTAACCACAACTAAGATGGCGTCGTTGTCTGTCGCAACTCGGTGCAAAAAACCCAGTCGGAAGTCGGTGCATATTACGTCATCAAGATGACGTCGTCACAACTCGGTGCAACAATCCAGGAGTCGGAAGTCGGTGCATATTACGTCATCAAGATGGTGTCGTCACAACTCGGTGCAAAAACCCTGTAGTCGGAAGTCGGTGAATATTACGTCATCAAAAACAAGATAGCGTCGTCAAAATTCGGTGCAACAACCCAGGAGTCGGAAGTCGGTGCATATTACATCATCAAGATGGCGTCGTCACAACTCGATGCAAAAACCCAGGAATCGGAAGTCGGTGCATATTACGTCATCAAAACAAGATAGCGTCGTCAAAACTCGGTGCAAAAACCCAGGAGTCGGAAGTCGGTGTATATTACGTCATCAAGATGGCGTCGTCACAACTCGGTGAAAAAACCCAGGAGTCGGAAGTCGGTGCATATTACGTCATCAACATGGCCTAGTCACAACTCGGTGAAAACCCCAGGAGTCGGAAGTCGGTGCATATTACGTCATCAAGATGGCGTCGTCCCAACTCGGTGAAAAACCCAGGAGTCGGAAGTCGGTGCATATTACGTCATCAAAAACAAGATGGCTTCGTCATCTGTCACAACTCGGTGCAAAAAACGTAGTGCTATAAGAACCCATGTTGGGGATATCCTCCCGTCCTGTCTACTAGTCTTTTTAATGAAATGATTTTTAAGAGGCCAAAGCAAAAACTTCTTATTGATGGTTGATAAAGGGCTACTATATCATATAATCCCTGACCCGCCCATTCATTGGCAAGCCAAAACCCTTTCCATTGAGGGAATAGGAACCATGTTAAACCTTCATTATAATACTAAAGTTTTTTTAGTAAATTTTTTGGTAACGAACGAAAACACGAATTTTAAGCTGTTTGTCTATTTTTCGTCAATAACGGGGAACATAAGCTTTAAAATGATGCTTGAATAAATAATCTTGATGAAGGATTAAAGGAAGTTATAGTTTACCGACAAAAAAACACCTTTAAGAAATAATATATAGGGATTGTAAACTAACAACTGCTTGTGGTAATACCGTCAAAAACTACCGACTAAATACAGGATAATGTAAATGTGCAAATGAAAACAAGTGACCATTATTGTCCGTTTACAGTTTAGGTGAAAGCATGGGCCTTATGTAGGCTTGCTACGCTACTACCTGACCTAACTACATCGGCTCCTATTCACTACCACATTGAATTATGAATAGCCTATCCTTATCTCAGTGTTTAATTAAAGATCCAAATTTCTTCATTTCAGTAACGTACCTCATGTTTAAGTAAACCCCATTGTGAAGTTTAAACTACAAAAAACTAACATTACATTAGTTTTATTCTAACGTGTATTGCTGTGCTATTTCAATTCTAACAAATTGTTAAAATTGTTATCTGAAAGCAAATATATTCTCCCAAATAAAATAATACACTCTCCAAATAACTACTTTTTTTTTTTTTTTTTTTGCTTTCCATGCCACTTTGTGCCTTTCGGCTAACGAGCATGTTTTTTTTGGGCTTTTTTTAATATTTTATGGTCCCCCGCGGGATTTGAACCCGGGACGTCTTGCTTATGAGGCAAGTACCATAGCGGTTGAGCTATGACAGAGGACCCAAATAACTACTACAGTACTATACATTAGAATGTAGGTCATGATAGATAGTACAGCATAATTAATGCTCTGATGTTTTCTGTAAAATAAATTGCTTATTTTTCACAATCTTTAATTCATTTTGATAACAAACTTTAAATTTAAAGATGTTTCCTAATGTTTTTATATTATTACTACTTGGTCTGATCCGGCTTTGCACGGATAGACAAATCAAAGTCAAATGTATATTAACAAAAAATATATTATATCAATAAATATATTACACTATGTATTTCTTATGATTTTTTTTTAGTAACTTTGACACCCCAAACCCCCTAAAATTTCGAATTTTTTAAACCCTTTCTTAGCGAGCACCTAGGGCCCTAGAGGAAGGTACATACTAAATTAAATTCAAATCCGTTCAGTAGTTTTAGAGAACTCGTGATTAGTAACTTTGATCCCCCCAAACCGCCCTAAAATTAAAATTTTTTAAACCCTTTCTTAGCGAGCACCTAGGGCCCTAGAGGAAGCTACATACCAAATTTCATTCCAATCCGTTCAGTAGTTTTAGAGACATCGTGATTTAGTAAATTTGACCCCTCCCCAAATCCCCCTTAAATGTCGAGTTTTTTTAAAACCTTTCTTAGTGAGCACCTATGGCCCTAGAGGAAGCTACATACCAAATTTCGTTCCAATCCGTTCAGTAGATTTTGAGAAATCGTGATCAGTGAGACAGTGGATTTGGTTTTTATATATATAGTCTAGGGGACCTTCCCCTACCAAATTTCACGTTACTAGGAGGTAGGGTCCGTTTTTGGGAATGACAACTCAAAACTACCCCTAAATCCGCAAAACTACTCCTAAAACTTTGAATATCAAAATGAAATATCTTTAGTTTTTCTAATTACATCACAAAGTATATACACACATGCCAAATTGCATCTCTCTGGTTTCATGGGGAGTGGGAGAATTAGTCATGATGAGGGCTTTGTCTTTTATATATAGAGATTCAGTTATTGCTGTACAATATTCAATCATTTACTTTCTTAGAAAAACAAAAAAAAACAGTTCTTTCTTTATAATAAATGTAAACAAAACAACTATTTTTTTCATTTTGCATTAATATTTCACATATTAATATATTCTTGAAAATATAAATATAAATAAAAAACAATATCAAGGGAAAAATATTCCTAATAATAACTAGTTTAAATGAGTTTTATGAGGTTGATGTTTTCATGCGGGCTAATAGCGTAAGATCTTTGCCTATGCTATCAACTAAACTATACATTCTACAGGCTCATCAGCGGCAAAACGCCGTTGCTGGTGAATGTGAAAGCTCCCATGTTCTTCTTTGTTTAACTAAAATGATTTGGAAGGTCTGAATTTCGCCGGTCGTCCGAAACCGGTAAGTGTGAAACTAGCTTAACTTAGGCATTTTACGTCGTATTTGGTCAACATTTCGGTACACAAGTAGGCCGTCCAAGTTTGGAGCGTTAAATACAGTACAAAGTACTAGGTTCAAATCTACCAGAGGGTTTTTTTCGTCGGTCAGGTTTTGTTACGAGGCCGACGGACGGGTTGCAAACCACTGCGAGCGATGCAAAACAGTAAACATTCCAAGGACACGAGGAGGCTAGTTAGTTATGCTAGAGAAGGTCTAGCATGATCTCTGGTTTTGAGATGCGCAGTAGACTCGGAGTTGATTCGAGTGGTGGGGGGTCAGACAGGCTCAGTCTGTTGCCGCGCTCTGAACGTAATACTTCGGTCTATAAACCCTTTTACGGGTTTCCAATAAATATATTGTCTGTGGTGTCCCTTCCCCTCCAGTGGACGGCGTCCCCACTTGCATAAATTCTTTTCTTCCGCTAACGCATCTGAGACAAGGCCATAGCCAGGAAAACTTTATGGGGGGGGGGGCATGTAAAAAATGTACGGTGTAAGGATGATGAATGATTTTGTTTTGTTAATGTAAAGTATTTTTTTTGAACCTTCATAGTTTTCTTATTTAATAGATCAGATCAAGCTCACAAGCGAGTAAGGCTGTAACCTACTGCATCCATGTGTATTGTACGTTGTAGTTTAATCAAGTAAGGCCGGCCACACACTGCAACAGTCGAGGCGAGGCGAGGCGAGGCATTTTGACTAAAGGCGTCTTGAGCGACAGAGAAAGCATAGGCGCTTACGGAGCACCATACACTGCAAGAGACGAGGCGAGACAAGGCGAGGCGAGCCGGAAAGGCGCCTTTAGTCAAAAAGCGAAGCAGACAACAATTATGTTTCGTCGAAAGTCATTTAGTCAAAGCGTTCCGCGCATGCGCAAAGTCGCGTGACTTCCACCGCTCTGTACTGAACTGTGAAACCACGCCAAAACTTTGGTGTCTTGACTTGCCTCGCCTTCTGCTGTGTGTATTCGCTTTGCGACAAGGCAATTCGAGCGACTTGTCTTACGTTGCCTTGCCTCGCCTTGACTGCTGCAGTGTGTGGCCGGCCTAAATCTACATATCAGTATGCATGCAATGCACAACGATGTAAAATATGTTGCTGGATCCTCTGTTGTGTTGTCTATTTTATAATTTAACTTGCAGTTTTTAAACCTAGTAATAATTTTTACTGCTAAATTTCGGGATTTCAGGGGTGACCTCCTAGACCTCCAACCCCCCACAGCTACGGCCTTGATCTGAGAGGTCATGAATCTGACGAATTATGCAAAGAAATTCAGCTAATATATTTGATACGCTTAGGCATCTATTCAACGCCTTCGTGAGTAGTTCAATTTCCAAAATTGAAACTTTAAAATCGTGCAAACTTAATTTTGGAAATTCGCTCAACTCACGTCAGCGTTTCAGCTGAGTGGATGTATTATTCCATGTTTACAAACGAATGATTTTATTGTTCTACATCCAACAAACTTTAACTCTCATTTGTTTCACACCACGATAGCAATAAGGACAATGCGGAACAATATCTCCCAGACTTTGTCCTAGTTTTACTCAGACACAATATTGTCTGTGCTATTTTATAAACATTGCTAGAACATACTTGATACAATACACATGTAGTTGTATTGAATGCATCGTGTAACATTGAGTTATTAGTTTGTTTGAGTGATGGAAGTAAAGTTTATTTCAGCAGACGTAGCGGTAGAGTCTCTTCAGTAATTACAAACTCACTCCACAGCTTCTATGCAAATGTATTTGACTGTATTTCTAATATTATTACAAGTACCTGGAGACCGAGCTAAAGCTCGATTATAAGCAGGGCTATGATTTCAATAATAAATATTGGATTATTGAGTTTTGAGGTTAGGCCTATAACATTAAACAACTAAATAAAGGGTATATTCAACATTAGGCTTACCTGTAATAAAAATACAGTTTAAAGGATTAACCACAATCTCAACGCTATGCCTCAGAAATAAGTCAGGCCTAAATTAAAGTATTATTTCAATATCGATTTATTCCCAGGGCCTAGTTCGCTCACGTCAATAACTACTATTATTGCAAATTTCCGTGAACATCGTTTAGGTTAGGCCTATAACATTAAACAACTAAATAAAGGGTATGTTTATTATGTATTCGTTGCCATGGTAACTATAAATAGATACAATCTCTAATAAAATATACAGTTTAAAAGAAAGCAGATGATTATTGTAATGGCATTGAAAACATTTGCATCAGCTGTGCTTTGTATTGTTTATAATGGACAAATTTCACTTTTTAATTTAATAAAAAGACGTAGAAAACGAATTTTCCCAGACTGGTGACCATTTCCAATCGATTTCTCGTGGCTAAAAGCCTAATATAAAATCAAAAAATCGAAAATCCTTAGACGGAGATTCCAGATCCATTTAGCAGACAAACAATTATCTCTCGCTTTAGAAGATAAGATATCCATACAGCAGAAGTATTCCCAAATGTCTATTATCATCTTACACTTTGAGTAATACAGAAAGTGTATTTATAAAATAAAGTAGTTAGTGTCTCTAAGACGGTACACTTTTTTCTCAACCTTATACGTAGTATATGGAGAAAGTATTGTTTTCGTCCAAATTTTCGAATTTGAATTTTTAGTGGAATTATCTGTATTTTTGCTCCCAGAACCCCCAAAAATTGTTTAGTGGAATTATCTGTGTTGGTGCTCCCTGAACCCAAAAATATTTGTAATGGAATTATTTGTTTAGGTGCTCCCCTGTACCCAAAAAAGTTTTTTTTGTTGCGATGTCTGTCCGTGTGTGAGTGTGTGTGTGTCTGTTAGGATGAGTACAGAGCTGGAGACCATACCAACGGTTCGATTTTGATGAAAGTTGGTATGTAGGTGTAGTACTGTAATATCTCCAGGCCTTTTTTCATTTTTCCAAATTCCACAAAAAATGGCTAAAAACGAGACAAATTTAAAATTATTAACGGTTTTGATAAAATTTAGCTTATTTGTAGCCCTTAATGTACCCTAAATATGGAAAAAGCCACGTATTTTAAAAAAATTTCGATTAGGTAGTAATAATAATAATTGATTTTTGGGGTTTTTTGCCAAAAAAGAGGGTTGTTTTTCAAAATCTTTTTCCGTTCATCCATAGAGGCCCAATTGACATGCTTGGTGCAAATTTGTTCGAAATCGATCGAATAGTTTTAATAGCCTAATAATAATAATAATAATAACTAGGGGCTCTGCCCCTGGACGCTCACCGTCCCAACCCCGCCTCGGCCTTCGGCCTCAAATGGCTGCTTCGCTTCGCTCGCAGTTGGACAATTTTACCTAATCTAAAAAAAACTGGTAGTTGTGAAGAATTATAATAAAACCTGATTCTAATAATTACCCCAATTAATGTTTTGGTTCATTGTAGGCCCACCCTAAAATTATGTTCAGTTTTTGATCCAAATTAGATGTTTTATATGTAATAGGTTTGTAACAACCAATGTTTGAATTGAATTAAAATATAGTTAGCATTTTTCGTTGATTTTTGTTTGTGTTTGTTTTTAGTTTGTCAATGTAACCTCAAAAAGGTAATACTCTTCAAATTTTCTAAGTAATGTTGCTATGGTAATGAAAGTAAACAAACATGATGTGTTGCTAAGTTTTTTATACGAACAGCTGATTTTGTGCGCTATGTTCTTGAGTCCATACAAAAGAGGCTCTTTAGTTTTTCCAAATTTGAAACTTTTTCGTGAAACTTTCAAATTTGTCTTTATATAAACTCCTAGTTCGGACTATTACGAACATTTTAAAACAAAAAATAGCCAAATTGGTTCAGCCGTTCTCAAGTGCCCCTACAAGCCACTAGTTTGCTTATAAACTAATCATAGTAAGTAAAAGCATAGATTGTCTAGCATCTGCTTTAAGAATAAGGTTATGCTTAGAGTTCTGGCCCTGGTTAATAAAAAGTAGGGCCTCTGCCCTTGGACGCTTCGCTTCGCTCGCAGTTGGAAAATTCGCTAAAGAATCTCGTTAATCTTTGGCTCGTTTGTACATAGGTTTGTAAAATTATGAAACCAGGCTTAAATATATTAAAAGTAATTACAATATTAATTATAACCTGAAATACATGCTTTAGAAACGTGGAAGGCTTTCATTACGATTTTAGTCCTAGTTCTACTATCTTCTGTCAACTAAAGTTTTGAAACCAGGCCTAAATATAGTAAAAATTATTGCAGGATTAACATAACCTCAATACTATGTTTCAGAAATGAGCCAGGAATATATTACAAAATTGGCTATTAGAATTTATCCATCTTTGCCAAGTTTAGCCTACCTTTTTTTTGACAAAATAAATTGTTAAATCAGGCCCAATGTATTCTAATCCCAACGTGCTAAAACAGTATAAATTAGCTTGTTCTTTTAACATTAATTAAAAACTATCCAATGAACAGCTGATTTTGGATAATACTCAATCTCAGTTTTATTGCACTCTATTTCCAACGTGCTAAAACAGTATAAAATGGCTTGTTTATAAACAGCTGTTTTGATCGCTTTATTTACTATTTCGTTGTTATTTTGTACCCAACATGTCAACCCATAAGACCCTATGTTAAAATTTGTCAACTTTTAAATTAGATTGTTTTAAAAAAATACTTTTTTACACGAAATACAACTATATGGGTGTACTTAAAAATCAAAACTACACCTAAATAAAAAATCTCTTTGAATTCGTTAGAGCCGTTTTCGAGATCCGCGACAGATACAAAGATAGATACAAGAATTGCTCATTTAAAGTAATAGGATTAAGAATATGTTTGTAACTAAATACTATTATGTAAAAGACTAATGCTGATTCAATTCATTCAGCAGTATTTGTTGTATCTTTTGAAGTTTACAGTGTACTTTTTAACAGAAAAGTTACATGTTTGCTTTTAAACTTTAAACATATAAACTGCGTTAGATAAATGCTCAATATAGTGTACAGCTGTTGGCCAGTTCTATTCTAATTCACAACCGGTGAAATATGTTATGGCTCTAGCCTGTACTCGCAGATAAAAACACGTCCATTAGTGTAAATCAATTTTATTTCCTTTTATTTGTATCATAAACGCATTGTATATGTAACCACACATCTGATGCATGTTTCCATACTGGTATGACATTGTTTATTACGTGTGCACATTATCATTTAAACATGTATAGAATGTAACCCATTTGGGCAAAGTATACACTGTTATATATTTTCTGTTAAAAAAAAAGAAAAATATAATTAAATGTACTTAATTTGGTTTACATATACTACAAACATTTTGCGACACAAATTGAAACGAAATACTTCGGTAAATGGAAATATCAAAAGTTGGGACTTTGGAAAAATAATTAACAAAAACTATATTTTAAATAGGTACAAATGTAGGAAAAATGAAAAACAGTTATTTGGAGAAAAATAGTAAATATCGGTAAATTTACTAAAAAATCAAGTATTGAAAAATATATAAAAATTGTAAAATGTAAAATGAGTGTTTCTAGAATATATTTTGTTATAAAAGATACAATATCTAAAAAAAAAAAAAAATAATTCGAACACGCAGCTGAACCGCTGTCGTGAGTTTAGCAAATTTCCAAAATAAAGATTATAGGCCTATGTATTAGGGTTTCAACCAACAATTTGGGAAATAGGTCTATTCACGACGGTGCTGAATAGCTGCAAAATGCTTCGCACGCTATTCCGCATATTGGGAGTATCTTCAACACACAAAATATTACGTGCTTCGCATGCCAACCCCCT